>JANAVB010027998.1:7345386-7385386 GCA_029216955.1 Iris pallida | reverse complement strand
AGCCCCGCCGGCCTCCGGCGACTCCGGCAGCTCTCCTCGCCAGCGCACCCCTCTCGGCCCCCTTTTCGGCTAGCAATCGGCCGTCCGGCGCGTCCGATCTCGACGCTGTCGCCCCGACCCCGCGGGTTTCCCGACCCGCTGTCCGTGCTTCTCCGTGCCCCGATCTCCGGATCCCGCTGTCCAGCGCAGCCGTACCCCGGCGAGGCGCTGTCCCGAGCAGATCCACTGTCCGTGTGTTCCTTTTATCTATTATTATCATCTGAGAGCTCTAGCCGAGTATTTTGAGGTACATTTCTGTGTCCCCGTGTCCCTCCGTTAGTGTCGATGATGATACGGTCCCCGATCCCATAACGGGAATCGGTTTTGAGGATTACGTTTGTGATTTCGAGCTTTCGGAACTTCCTTCAGAAAGTTTCTGTGGTTTTAGTTATCTTAGTTTTGGTTGGGTTGTTCCTGTGGTTTTTCGGAATTTTCTGAGTTGGTTCGGAAAAGTTCTGTTCTGTGTTTTAGAATTCCGAGTTTAGTTTCGGAATTTTCGAAACTAGTATTCTCTGGTTCTGTGGTTATTTTTGGGTTTTCCGATTTCATTCGGAAACGTTCTGTGATTTTATTGTATATTTATTTGGTCAATGGTGATTTATTCAGTGGTTTTTTTTTCTGGTTTGGGGATATCTGGTGTGTTCCCTGGTTTGGGACTTTTATTTTGGTGGTGTTGGCACTTTTCCCAGGATTGGGTTGTCCCAGTTAAATAGAGGAAATGCTGCCCAAATTTTCTTAAAAGTTTTAGTATATTTTCCAAAGTCGGTTATTTTTGTAAAAAGATTTATTACGTTGATTTTTGAATATTTTTGGGCGACGACTGTACCGGTTTGTGGACCCTAGCGAAATGCAAACGAAACCGGTTTTACCCGGACGTTGAGGCATTAGCTAAAAATAGTGACGATTGGACCAAGTCTGAGACTCCTAAGATTTAATTTAATTTATTTATTAGTTTTGTTTTCAGTATTTAAAATACGGGACATTTTTCAGAGCTAACTAATTTTCCTCTAATTTCATTTATGTAAAGTTTGTAAGGGCATAAGCCCAGATTTCTATTTTGTTATCTGTGCCCCTGTATTGTGTAGTCTAGGTTTTTTATTTCTTTTCTGGGATGATTTTCATTTCATTTCTGGGTTGGTTTCCATTTTTGGACGCGTAAATTATAATTAGGATATTAATTATTTTGTATAAAATTAATAAAGATTTTCCTAAGTTAATTAAATGAATAAAATATTAGCAAAACTAGTTTATATATATATTACAAAAATACCAAGTTTTCCTAAGTTAAACTGTAATTGCTATTTTTCCCCAATTAACTAAATTAACCGGTTTAACAAACTAATTGACAACGCACGTAGCTAGCGACGTAAAGCGTTACAGTAGGTTAAATAAAAGAACTTAAAATCCGACTAGGACACTACTACTAGAGATTGTAACTAGCACACCTAGAATGGCTACAATTTTGGTTCTAAGTCAAGTTCTCCAACTGTAGGATCTCGAAGACGAACCTAACTTCTTTCCCGGAATCGTCATCCTACTCCAGTCATACAAATCGAGGCAAGTTACGGTTATGTTTTCTTGTATTTTATTTAGTAATTGTCTAGCTGCATGTTTAAACCACATTGCTACACGGATTCAGATATTGATTGATTAATTGTGGGGATTGGGGGAATAGTGTAACGTTTATGGCCAATACCCCGCATATTGCATATTGTGCAAGCTTACCCCTCTTACACACGGGGATAAGCCGTATCGCGTCGCTAGGACGCTATTGTATAACCCAAGCCGGTCATAGATGATTACACATTCAAATCACAATGTTTTCAATTGTAGAATGCTGTAAAATATTGTTTAAACTGTTTAGCCTGCACTTTTCCATTATTAATTGAAATATGTGTTAAATATTCGTACTTGCTCCCTCCTGACTGGAGACAACATTTTTAGGTGACATTGAGGATGTTGAGCTATTGTACAATAGCCATTATGACCCGGTTCTGTACCCTGTGGTGTTGCCAGAGTCCCCATTGAAGGATACAGGACCTGAGGCCGACGAGCCGAACGCTTAGATAGTTATTTCCAGTTTCCCGTTTATTGTTTTTGGAATTTTGTTAATTTGAATTCAGCATTTTATTTCAGTTCTTTTACTTCCAGTTGTACCTTTCAAATGTTGAATAAAGTTTTAAAATTTCCATTTATTGAGTTGTGACAAATGTATAGATGTTGTTGTGAATACCTGCTAATAGAACAGCTTACTGCCGCCGTCTCACAATGGTGCAGGCTGGGCATGATCCGGTTCGACCCAATTATTTGGGATCGGGTCGTGACATGTTTTTAGTGGTGGCCCATTGAGGTCCAAAATAACAACTAATTAGGAAAACATACCTAGAAACAATTAGAACACTAGAACATTGATTTGTCACAACATAGGTCCGAATTATATATATAAATATTTTTGTTTGATTATAGACTGGTAGGATACCTTGCTTATGTTTGCATCCTAAACCTTCCAGAGTATGGCCAAAGGGAAGACTACCCGTTCCGGCCCTGCTGAAGATGAGGTGTCATCTACCAATCATACCCCACCTTCTCAAGCACGTCGGGACCCACCTCCTTTGCAGCTGACTGACCGTCCCCATGCTGCACCAGCACCCCGCCCCGTTTAAGCTACTACAGCGCAAACGACAGAACTGGCACTTCCCCGGACTGAGCCGCAGTCCCCTGCGGTAGTGCCCGCACCAGCTGCCCCACCAGTGCCCGTGGATCCCACCGATCTAGTGGGCATGCTACGAGGAGTGCTTAAAGCCCAGAGAGCCCAAACAGAAGCTCATCGAGAACAGACTGCAGCCCAAGCTGAAGCCCATCGCGAGCAGACCGCGATCATGGGAGAAGGCATGGAGAATGCCCATAACGTGGCTATGGCTGCCCTCGAGAGAGGAGGAACCACTTCATTGGAGCCACGACCTGCCAAGGTAAACATAAATCCAGGAGTTAATTTATGTATCATTTAGGCCATTCATTTGATAAGAGGCGTATTATTATGTGAAGGTCGGAGATATAGAGAGTTTCAAGAAGCAAGGCCCTCGACCTTTCAAAGGAACCGAGGGAATTATCTACGCCGATGAATGGCTAGACCGCATGGAGCGTCTCTTGAGCGTCGCTCGACTCCCAGAGGACCTCAAGACCGAAGCAGTAGGACTCCAGCTGCAAGATGTGGCAAGCACCTGGTACCAGAATGAACTCCGACTCCAGAAAAAACAGCTTGACTGGGACACCTTCAAGAGGCTGTTCCGCAGGAAGTTCTTTCCAACATCAGAGACACGGGAGATGGAAAGACAGTTCCAGGACCTGAAGCAGGGAAACATGACGGTTGGAGAGTATGCGGCAGAGTTCGGCCGACTTAGCCGCTTTGCCCAGAACTTGGATGCTGACCCCAAGGATCGTGCTGAAAGATTCAGGTTTGGATTAAGGGAAGAAATTCGCACCCTGTGATCGCAGGCGGTGCCAAGACATACGAGAAGATTCTGATACGAGCTCAGGACGTGGAGAAGAGCCAACCTTCTCGTTCAAAAAGGGACTATCCTGGAACTAGCAACTTCCAGGGTAACCAGAAGAGGCCCAACAACAACAACAACAACAGGCCTTCGCACCACCAGCAACAGCACCATCAGGCAAGGACCAGTGACATGACGCCTCAGAAGCAGATCCCTGTCTGCGACTACTGCAAGGGGCCAGGGCACCAGACGAACATCTGCAGGAAAAAACTTGGACACTGCCTAGTTTGTGGGTCTGCCACCCATCAAGTGAGGGACTGCCCCACAGTATTCAACCGGATCGGAGCAACTCAGCAAAGAGCTCCTCTACCCACTCAGCAACAACGGTTCGGACAACATCAGCAGAAAACCGGGCGAGCTTTTGCCCTAGCAGCAAACGAGCAAGAACCGGAGCAGGAACCCACCGCTGATGTCATCACAGGTATTTATGTGTTTTCACATCCTGCTCTAGCTTTATTTGATTCGGGTGTATCACACAGTTTCATATCATCAAAGTTTATTTTTGCACACCACCTAGATACGGGACTTAGCAAGGTGATTAGTAGAGTTATGACCGGTAGTGGACCCATACCCATCATCGAGGCTTGTAACTGTCCCATAACTATCTCAGACCACAAATTCTTAACACCCTTACTTGTGATGCCCTTGCCCAACTATGATATAGTCCTAGGGATGGACTGGTTAAGTGAGCAGCATGCGCTGATAGATTGTCACAGAGGATGTGTAATCTTCAGCCCACCAGGAGAATCGGAGTTTTAAATCTCTCGAGCTCCGGAAGACATGAAGAGTGTTACCTACTCCTCTATCACCGAAGAACCCGGGCCTCCTCACCCTATTATAGCGGAATTCATGGACGTCTTTTCAGATAGTCTTCCAGGATTGCCGCCAGATCAAGGTGTGGAATTCTCCATCGATCTAGTACCCGGCTCTTTCCCTATTTCTCGGGGATGCTACAGAGTCAACCCCAAGAAGACAAAGGAGATGAAGGACCAAATTGACGAACTGAAGGCACAAGGATTTATCAGAGACGGGGCTTCACCCTGGGGAGCACCAGTTTTGTTCGTACCCAAGAATGATGGAACCGTACGGATGTGCATTGATTACCGGGCGCTGAATAACATCACCATCAAGAACAAGTACCCTCTGTCTCAGATCGACGACCTGTTTGATCAACTGAGTGAAGCTAAGGTATTTTCGAAGATAGATCTCAGGTCTGGCTACCATCAAATCAAGGTCAGAAAGGAGGATATTCCAAAAATGGCGTTCAACACCAAATATGGTCAGTATAAATTTTTGGTCATGCCGTTTAGACTGACGAATGCTCCTACAGTATTCATGAACCTTATGAACAAGGTCTTCCATGAATATCTGGATTAGTTTGTTGTTGTCTTCATCGACAACATTTTGATCTACTCGAAGACTGAAGAAGAGCATAAAGAGCACATGAGGAAAGTTCTGGGAACTTTAAGGAAGGAGAAGCTCTATGGTAACCTATCTAAATGCAAATTCTTCTTAGAAAAAGTGGATTTTCTTGGCCATGTTGTCACAGGAGAAGGAATTTCGGTGGATCCAATGAAGATAGCTGCTATTGAGAAGTGGACTGCACCAAGTTCAGTTGCAGAAATCAGAAGCTTTTTGGGTTTAGCTGGCTACTACCGGAAGTTTGTGAAAGATTTCTCCAGGATTGCCGAGCCAATGACGAAGCTCACCAGGAAGAATGAAGAATTTGTTTGGTCGGAAGCCTTCCAGTCAGCATTTGAGGAACTGAAGAAGATGCTTACAACGGCACCGATACTTGCGCTACCCTCAGGTACCAGCGATTTCTCAATTTATAGTGATGCTTCCGGTAAGGGATTGGGCTGCATTCTTTAACAATACGGAAAAGTAATTGCTTATGCATCTAGACAATTACGGACTCATGAGAAGAACTATCCCACACATGATTTGGAGCTTGCAGTGGTGATATTTGTATTGAAGCTGTGGAAGCACTACCTTTATGGAGAGAGAGTGGAAATATTTACAGACCACAAAAGTCTTAAATATATTTTCACTCAGAAGGAGCTGAACATGCGACAGAGACGATGGTTGGAGCTGATGAAGGATTTCGACATCAACATGTAGTATCATCCGGGTAAGGCTAATGTTGTTGCAGATGCACTTAGTCGATACCCGATGGCCATGTTCTTGACTAAGGAGCGTCATTTGCTGGAGGACATGGAAAAGCTTAGACTGGAGATTGTACTGCCCGAAGAAGAAATAAAGAAACTGGGAAGCGAAGCCATTGTACCAGGAGATGATTCAACAATGATGCAGTTGCAAGTGCGTTCAAGTCTAATAGACAGAGTCAAGGAGGCACAATTCCAAGACAAGACGCTTTGCAAACTCAGAGATCAAGTGCTGGAAGGAACACTGGAAGGATTCTCAATCGCCAGCGACGGAGCACTGAAGCATGGTACGAGGCTGTGCGTACCAACTGGTGAACTGAGGAACGAGCTGATGCAAAAAGCAAACCAGTCGCAGTATTCCATACATCCAGGAGCCAATAAAATATATCGGGATATGCGTACTATAGTGTGGTGGTATGGAATAAAGAAGGACGTATCCAGGTATGTAGCTAGATATATGATTTGTCAACAAGTGAAAGCTAGCAGACAAAGACCAGCAGGACTGTTGCAGCCGCTAGACATCCCGGAGTGGAAATGGGAACACTTGACGATGGATTTCGTGTCGGGACTGCCTCGATCCCAAGGAGGAAAGGATGCCATTTGGGTTATCGTGGACCGACTGACGAAGTCAGCCCACTTTATTCCTTTCAAGGTGGGTCTATCCACCGAGAAGTTGGCGGCACTGTACATGCGGCACATCTACCAGATTGAAGTTCAGCACCGCCTACCATCCCCAGACTGACGGACAATCAGAGAGATCAATCCAGACGCTAGAAGACATGCTGAGATCCTGCATCTTGGAATTTGGAGGGTCTTGGGAGGACCATTTGTACTTGGTAGAGTTCTCCTACAACAACAGCTACCAAGCTAGCATCGGTATGACACCGTTCGAGGCACTCTATGGACGTCGTTGCCGTACTCCACTTGCTTGGGACGACGTAGGAGAAAGAGTATTGCTTGGACCTGAGATGGTGATCGATGCAGCAGAGAAGGTAAGAATGATCAGAGACAAGCTCCGGATTGCCCAGGACAGACAGAAGCATTGGGCCAATAGCAGCCGACGGCCGTTGGAGTTTGAAGAAGGTGACAGTGTATTCGTGAAGATCTCTCCTACCAGTAGGCCTGTCAATGGTAGCTTATTGGTCGGATATTGGCATTACCATATCCGAACCATTAACTATCGGATATATCCGATAACTATCCGATATCCGATCTGATAGAAGTTTTGGCTACCGTATCCGTTACCGATAATTTTAACGGATATCGGATAATATCCAAACTAATAAGATTACTAAAAAAATATTTTAAAAGGGAAGAAAAAAATTAAAACCAGCAAATTTTGTTAGATATATGTGCAGATTTTTACATTAAAATATCATAAGCAGCAGATTTTTATGCATACATTGAATGCATTTGCACCAAAAAAATCTCCACACAAGCATATATAACTAATAGTCTCATGCATACATTGAATATATATTAAATTTATTAAATAATTTAAATATTATTGGTTCGAATATTATTGGTCCGGATATGACATTTACCGTATCCGTATCCGATATCCGATAAATATCCGATATGATATACGAATCCGTATCCGTATCCGAAATTTCGGATATTTTCGGTTCGAATACGGATCGGATACGGATTTTCGGTCTACCATTGACAGGCCTACCTACCAGATGAACCATCCGTTTCGGCAGAGCAGGAAAGCTAAGCCCCAGGTACATTGGTCCTTTTGAAGTACTTAACAGGATTGGAGAAGTGGCTTATCGGGTGGATCTACCCCAAGTCTCTAAGGCGTCCACAACGTCTTCCATGTTTCGCAGCTGAGACGCTACATCCCGGACCCGAGCCATATCTTGGACCATTCGGAGTTGGAAATTGGACCCAGCCTCACAGTGCCAGAGAAGCCGGTTGCAATATTGGACAGAGGAGAGAAGAGAACCAGAAATTCTGTAACGCCAATAGTCAGAGTTATGTGGCGGCACAACTCACCAGGCAAGTCTACCTGGGAGCGAGAAGACAAGATGCGGGAGCAGTATCCATATTTGTTTGAGAATTGAGGTAACCCCTAACCCTGCCTTTAATTTCGAGGACGAAATTTTCTAAGGAGGAAAAATTGTGAAACCCAGATTTTTGGTTTTGTAGTTATTATATATTATTATTACTATTATTATTATTATTATATTATTATTTAGTCGGATTTAGAAAAAAAAATATTATTTTAAAATTTATCGTTGGTTTTTTATTGTGGCCCCGACCCCGATCCCGAGTCCGGACTCCGAACCCGAGTTCGAACCCATCTTCCATTTACTGAACCCATTTTCGTTTCCAGTCCCGAATCTGCCTTTTAATCTTTTAATTAAATATTAATTTTTAGCCTTAGATATTATGAACTACATATTTGTTAAAAAAAAAAAAAAAAAAAAAAAACCCATTGGCTTGGTCACCCACGACCAAGCCAAATTTCCCTATTCTCCAGCCCACCCCCTACTTCTCTCTACTCCACACGTTTTCTCACCCACCCCTTCTTAATAACTCCCACCACCACCTTCTCACTACTCCAGCACTATCCATTTTTTCCTACTCCAGCACTATCCATTTTTCCTTTCTCTTTCTCCTTAACCAAACTCTCGCCCCTCCAGAGCCCTTCCCGCGGGCACTCCCGAGCCCCACCTCCGGCCTCCGCCGCCCAACTCTAACCCGCGACGGCCCGCGCCCTTCCGTCGGCGCCCAAGCCCCACCGGCCTTCGGCGACTCCGGCAGCTCTCCTCGCCAGCTCACCCCTCTCGGCCCCCTTTTCGGCCAGCAACCGGCCGTCCGGCGCGTCCAATCCCTGTAGAAGCATAGAAAAGAATAAAGAAAGGCCTATGCGGCTCCGACAGAAGGATCCCCATGCGGCTCAGAAGTCCATGTGGCTCAGGAGTCCATGCGGCTCAAGGATCCATGCGGCTCAGTGGCCTTCAGCAGTTCTTCTCTACATTCAGCTGCATTTAATGCCCCGACGGCCGCTCTGACAAATAACAGCTATGACAGCTCTGACGTAAGGACGTAATAATGACTCTGACATGGTGGCGTGATCCTAGGAAAGAGGAGAAAATATCCTTATAGCTGGCAAAATCTACCAAGTCCCGAGGCCACTCCATGCGGCTGCCCATCCCCATGCGGCAGCCCATCTGCATGCGGCTACCTATCTGTATGCGGCTGCCCATCTCCATGCGGCTGCCCATCTGCATGCGGCTGCCTATCCCCATATGGTTGCCCCTCTGTATACGGCTGCCTATCCCCATGCGACTGCCCATCCACGTGTGGCTGCCCATCCTCATGCGGCTGCATGCGGCTGAGAGGACACCCCCATATACGGCTCGGCCAGGACGATCCAGTTGAGACACGTGGCGCTCTTCACTGCAATTGAGACACGTGGCAGTCTTATCTTCCCTGAAATTATGGGTACTAACAAATTTTAACAAAATCAGATTTGTTGCGATCGTCATAATTGCCCAGATCAAATCAAATCAAATCAAGCAAATTGGACACGTGGCAAGCTATCACAAATCACGAATATTCATGGCAATCAATATTTATTGCCCACAGAGATTTGATGCAATCACATTAATTGCTCAAATTTATTATATTCAAGATGAACGGCCCAGATTAAGTGATCCTTAACCGCCGACTTCTGAAGGAGGCAATCATTTGTAAACCCTAATGATGACCCCACTCCTATAAATAGCAAGGTGCCATTCCCTTGCGAGAGAGGACATTCTCTTAATAAAAAAAGCAGAGGCAGCGAGAGGAGGAGAAAAAGAGAAAAGAGAGCAGACAAAAAAGAGAGAGCACTACAGAGACATCCAGAGATCCAGCAACCGAAGGCGCAGAGGAGTCTCCCCACACGTCCAAGAGCATTTCTTCACCAGAGCCAAGGCTGCATCCGATCGTCCAACGAGTAAGGCAGAGCTGCCGTCGCTTTCCCGAGCCTCTACCGTCACCTCCCAGAAAAAACTAAACAATTGTACTTAGATTTCTGTACCTAGGTTTTCGTCCCTAGGCTTTCTTTGTACAAGCGAGTTTGTATTGTGAGTTTAAGTTCAGTCCTCCTATATAAATTGTTCTGTACTTTCACAATCAATGGCAAACACGATGGCGACTCTGCTGGGGACAAACTTCTCCACGGCTGATAAGTTGGTGACGCAATCGGATGCAGTCAAACTTGGCTCCACACAACAGAAGATGGTCGTCCGTTTCGACCAACAGGCGTTTGAAGAAATGCTCTCCGACGGGAGCGCTGGCCCGGTCCAGAAGCGAACCCGCAGAAAGAAGGCTCGCAGGGAGTGGAGGCCAAAATCATTTGCTCCTCCCCAAGCTCTGGACGGAGTACTCTCTGCTGCCCAAGACGGCGAAGGCAACTCTCATGCGGCCCCACTTCAAGCCATAGAGGACTCTGCTGTCCCCAAGTCTGGCAGAGGAAAGTACTACGATGCTGGACTTGCAGGGGCAAAGGGTGATTCTATGTGCTCCAGGAAGAAGTCGAACATTCATGCGACCAAGATTGCCAGCTGCATGCATGATGTCCATACGGCCAAAACTGCAAGCCAGATGCAGAATACCCATGCGGCCAAGATCTCCAGCCGCATGGAGAATACTTATGCGGCCGAGACTTCCAGCCGCATGAAGAAAGCCCATACGGCTACGATTGCCAGCCGCATGAAGACTGTTGGTGCCAGCCGCATGCTGTCTGCTCCACGCGGCTCAGGCTCAGTCTTCGATCGCCTCTCCTATGGTCCTGATCTCTTATGCTCTGAAAAAAATATGTCTAACTCTCTGCAACACCACTTAGACTCTTCCTACTATGTGCCCTCACGCACTAAAGTGAAGAAGTCTAGGACAGCACGAGCCTGGCGAGCTCAGTCCACTGTCCCGACCTCTGACCATCCGAGCGCTCCACATACTGTTATGCGGGCCTCTGATGGAAAGTTGTACAGAACCACTCGAGTCCAGCCCCCGGCGGCAAACGGACAGAGTGGTTCCCAAAAGTCTTCCAAAACCCAGGGAGCAAACATGGTCGTTCCAGACCCCTCTGACTTGTATGAGGTTATCCTCCACAAGCGCAAGGAAAGAGAAGAAGCCTCGGTGTGCAGAGAGTCCTTCCACGGACATCACTGTACCCAAATCATTGTCAACTGCTGTTGCAACAATGCAACGGTACGAGAAGACCAGCAGTCCGTCTTCCAAAGATTACAACAACCGAGCTCAGGGGATGAGGTGCCTCCCGTTGTCTCTTGCAACTCTACTCAGAAAATCCCCGCCGATGGGAGAGGGAAGAAGATAAACGTTCCCAGCCCGAAGATTTCAACCACTGTGACTAAGAAACTTTCGTCTAAACGGTTGTCCACCACCGGAGTTTTCCAAGGTACCCGCTCAAAGACAAAATCTGCTACATTGGGAGATTCATCATCCACATCACTGGGGGTCGCTGGAACTAGGGGTAGCACTCTTCCGAACATCCACGACAATCCGATGTTCCAAGGAGACGAGCCCGGGGAAACAACTCTCCCATCAGATACAGCAGGTGCCGACGTCCCCGAGGACGTCCACGACTCTCAAGAAGAAGCAAACTCTGAAGCTGGGGGTACTATTCCTTCTGAGTCCGAACCAGAGGAAAATATCCCCACATACCCCGATAACTTCTCGGTACAGGGGTATGATTCGAAGGGCACGTCATCCACCATCCTTTTTACTTCTACTCATGTAAGAACGGCATTCATGACAAACGACGAACAAGATGGTCCCAGTGATCGCCAGCGCATCGACACTCTAGAGGCCATACTGCGCACTTTGGTAAAATCGGTGGACAAGATCAAAGCAGCCCTCCCTACTCTGCAAGGAGGGACGCCTGGCCAAACAAACTTGGGTTCCGCGGTCAATGCGGACTCGAATTCAGCGGCACCAAATCCGGGCATTAATCCTCCTGAAATTTCGACTCCTACCGCTACAAACGAAGCCAGGGAGGCAAGAAGAGAAGTCCAGGAGCTCCGGGCCATGTTCCATGCCCGAGAAAACTGCCAAGACCTCAGGATACGACAACCGTATCCCGCTGCGTGGAGAGATGTTCCCTTTCCCCCAAAGTATAAACTATTCCACATCAATCCATATGATGGAAAGACATCTGCAAGCCGGTACGTCACCTACTTTGAAGTCACAATCGACCATCTGTCCCATGACGATGCCATCCTTACACGATTATTCATCGGGGCATTGGAAGGGGTCGCCTTCGACTGGTACAGCAACCTGCCGGACAACTACATCCACTCCTTCGCCAGCTTCAAGCGCATGTTCTTGGAGAGATTCTACGAAGTAGGACAGGACGTCACGATATCCACCCTCATGGACGTCGTTCAAGGGGAGAATGAGCTGACAAGGAACTATATTGAGCGATTTCGCCAAACCGCAATGAAGTTGCCGTCTGGTAATCCAAATTCCTCCTTAATTGAAATTTGCCAAAAGAGACTACTCCCAACAATCAGCCTCTGGATGGGCGAAAGTCAATTTAAGGACTGGAAGACATTTATCATCAGTGCAACTAGTGCCGAGGACAGATTGAAGAAGGCTCGCCAACTGGGATTGCACATCTCGGAGGGTGAGGACAAGGGCATGCGCCCTAATACCAACAACAACAATGGTAGAAACGCCTCCAACAATCAGGACAACAAGGGCAAGGAGGCCATGGTGGCCGATACAGCCCAGAAGCCTGAGTCAAAACTGGCAGACAAGCAATGGCCTCAAATGACCTACTCCTTCGAAGACAGCCATGTCAAGTCCATCTTAGATATGCTCATACAAGGAGATAGAATTCATCTCCCTCCACCAAGACAGGAACCTCGGTCGGCGGAAATGGAGAGCCCGAAGTACTGCCATTACCATCGCTACGTCCACCATGCTACACACGACTGTTACCAACTAAAGCGATACATCCAACATCTCATCGATTCGACCGCTCTGGCCATTGATTTCGAAGAGGTGACCGTAGCAGCCAATATGGTGTTAGTACAATTCAACAGCTTCCCTCCAACAGAGGCTCAAGACGGCGTGATATCCATCCCTCGGGCGACAATAGAGATTGCTAATCTTTCACCTCCTCGAGATCTGACTGCTGGTCTAGTGCCTCTCACCACATCACGAGGGGAGGTCATGTGGGTCCATCCAGACTTGGTATCTGAAATGACTCAGTCCACACCACCCTCCATTGGCAAGAAAAAGAATGGAAAAGTCAGATCCTGCCGCACAATTTCGGTAGATGTCGAGGAAGCTGCAGCTGTCGTCACTCGGTCTGGTGCTCAATCCCAGCCTACACCAAATAACTCGACTGAAGAACATCAGACGGCTACTGCTGACACTCCGGGACCTTCTTAACCTCCGACGACCGACAAGCCTAGGCCGAAGGAGACTCGCTTTGACAAATCCCTCCGAAAAGAGGCATCTCAAAGGCTAGAGAGGCCCTACAACTTTGACATCCTAGCACAATTGGCCAACACACCGGCCAAATTGTCATTATATGAGCTCCTGAGACTCTCCAAGGATGTTTGCTTGGCTTTGAGTGATGCACTACAGAATGCCGACGCATATCTGGCTCAGGTCAACCTCACGGGAGAGAGCCCGCCTACAAATCTCTAAGACAGCGCTTGCACAGGAGCGATGCCCAACATTGTCTTCATGTCGTAGGATATGCTCATCAAAACCAATCTGCATGATCGTCCGTTATATTACACTGGATATATCGGTGACGTAAAGGTGGATCGGATGCACATTGATCCTGGTTCTTCCATAAGCATCATCCCGAAGGATCTGTTACATCATCTCCGCATCCCTATGCATCGCCTGACGCCAACAAGCACCGCTATCAGCGGTTTCAACTCGGGCAGGAGCTACCCGATTGGAAAGATTCGCTTGAAGTGCCAAATTGGCGATCTTCAGTCAGAAGTAACCTGTTACGTCATAGATACGGACACTTCCTACAATATCCTCCAGGGGCGCCCTTGGATACACGATTACATGATCGTGCCTTCCACGCTGCACCAGTGCTTCAAGTATGTCGACAAACACGACTTCGTGAGGACAGAATTTGCCGACATCGATCCCTTTAAAGGGGTCGAATCCTACTACTCAGACTCCTGCTTATACGAAAAGTCGAAGAGGCACCTTGGTGAAAGAGATGTGCAAGCTCGAACTGAGACGGCCACAGGATCAAAAGAACCTATGACGATCCACCTCCAAACTCACAAACCTGGCAAGACCGCACCCCTTACGGTCGCTCTGCGTAAGGACGCAATCAGCCTCTCGGCACAAGAGGGGCAAATGATAATCCGGCTGCCAAGATCCGGCCAAGCGCCAAGACATACAACGGAGCCACTGACAATCAGACTGCCTAGAGTCGGCCAGCCACAAACGGGGACGCTCAATCCCTCCGACAAGCTAATGACGATACATCTTCCCAAAAAGAATCGTCAGCCCGATGCAAAATCTGGGGCTTCTAGCGAGTCAACCACTCCCCGCCCAGCATCAAATACCAAATTGGAGGTCGCTAGTTTGCCAACGACTCCACGTTCTACTCTACCAGCGGAACCCCTGATGATCATGTTGCCCAAGTCATCCTCTCAGTCTTCATTTATACAGGGGGTGGCCGAAGAAGAACCAGAACTGGCCAAGTATGTGGCTGCTCACACTGATGTTCCATCCGCAGACGATGTAATCCCATTAGAAAAGATACCTTACTTCATCAATAAAGGGCTATCTTTGAACTACATCGAGCTTAATAAGCTTTGTACAATGTACGCTATGGAACACGGTATAGGCACTCACCTACACACACAGGTGACAAATGTCTACACCGCAAACCAACTTACCCCAGTGGAAGACCCTTACCGCATAATCGAGGGAGGGGACCATCCAATCAACTTCGGCAGGAAGAACGATCCACAGCCCATCACCATAGAAGAAGTCAATCTCGAATCAGACGCAGGGAGACTGCCTCTCTATCTATATAGCCCCCAATCCAAATACCTCATACAAAAATAGGGGTATGATTTGGAGACTACGCCAGGTTTGAACTACGACACTGGTCGACGATTACCTTCAAAGTCGTCGGTCCCGGCGGGCAAACCACAGGACTACTACAACAAGACCCGATGCGGACTAGGATATGTTACGCCTGCAATGACCCCTGAAAGCTCAGATGAGGAATGCGACTGGCATTCACACTCATCCGGATCACCAACTTCTGATTCGGATATCAGCATCGAGGATGTATTCAGGCAAGTCCTGTCCGTCAATATGGCATTCGCCGATGCTTACGAAGAAGGTGAAGACTTTCCTGAACTCCTCGAATTAGAGCCGTGGGCCTAACAGCTGGATGTACAATGGGAGAAGCGTTTTGAACAAAGAGAGCCTCCTACTGAAGATGAGGTCATGCAAGCACTACAACAAAATAGGGCTGTCCCGACGTTTTTTCTTCCGACGTTTATAAAAAAGGTCGGCTAAGGCTTGATATACCGACGTTCTGAGATAAATGTTGAAAAATACCTGCGTTTGCTTTTAAACGTCGAAAAATTTACCAACCTTTGGTCAAGAATGTCGTATATTTGGAAAATTTTGGACGTTTTTTTTCTGACATTTGTGATCGAGTCGGCTTAAGAATTTTTTTTCAAACGTTTTAAGATAAAGGTTCAAAAATTATCGACATTTGTTCTTAAACGTTGAGAAATTTTGTTGCAGTACACAGTCGAATATATTAATAATTCGTTTCCCTCCCAAAACTACACACCGTAGAAGTCTTCCATATTTCTCCTCCTCTTTTTTGATTAAAAAACCCTAGTCCCTTCTCTAGCCATTTCCTAAATGTTGATTTCATCGATTAACAGATGTTAGCCCCATCCATCTCCTTCCCGGATGCTAATTCTGCTAATTAGAAGATCGTAGCCCCCTCTCCAGCCATCCATCAAATTAATCTCAAGGTATGTTATATTATTTCTCTATTTTCTTATCAACTGTATCGAAATCCCTACTCAATTCAGGATCTGGCAACTGCATCGATTTTGTAACCTCTGCTCGCCTCTATGCTCCCCTCGTCGATGGACTCCAGTAAGTGCGAGCTGGCGGTGGTGGTGGCTCCGATTATGACTAAGGACTTATCGGAGAATTTCAGGGAGTTGGATGATTACATCCTTAAGGTCGCCTAGGCTGGGAACCTCGTCTTCGTACTACTGCAGGTCCCCAACTCCTATTTCGACTACCAGCACCGAAGGCGATCGGTACAACCTAGTAGGAGAAACCCTTAATTGTATTGTATTTGGTGCTCGTGGTTAAAAATGAAGGAATGTTTTTAGGAATGTAGGGAGGTTTGGTGGCTGTCATTTTCTTGCTCTCTACTTGCATTGCATTTGGTGCTCTCTACTTGTTTTTTTTCATGGGTTATTAAATCCTTCCTTGATAGTATGTGCAGAAATTTCAAACCCGACAGCCTTCTTTTGGTCAAGAGTCAAGTGATTTTGATGGCAATATAGGGTCGTCGAAGCCAACATCTTATTATACTCATGGATATGGAGGATTTCGGAAACAGATGCCTCCACCCTTTCCTTCTCATGGTTCTTCAGGCTCTTATGAGCCGTATGAAGCTATGCATTCTGGAAAGAATGTGCAACCTGCAATCAATGCATCTTTGCCTAGTAAAGAAGACCGATACCTCAAGGTGTACATATTCTTTTAGACATTGGATCTCTTGTTTGTGTTTCAACAGGTGATGCGAGTAAGCAGATCTATGCCTACCCATATTGGTTGTTTGTTTCTGATACCTGATGGTAATTGGTAGGATTGGACTCAATGGTAATCGATTCTAATTTTAGTTGTCCAGGAAGCACCCTCTGTATTTTGCAACACGTGGGGGTTGTCTGGACTGTCTAAGAATTGCTCGTATAGGGAGTTGATAGGCTTTAACGGGATTCATCTTAGTGGGAATCCTTAACTATTGCATCTTTTAGTGTGTGTGAATCCGTAACTAGTTTAGTTTGCTTCAGGAGATGGACATAATAATCATGTTTGCTACCAAGATCTTTATAAGTGATTTTATCGACCGGATGTTCAAACCTTTATTTTTCAAAATCTCCACTATTGTTTTGGCTTGGACTTCCCCATCATGAAAAAACTCCTGATATCTGAATATTGTAGTTAGTATGATTTAGGTTTTTTTGGTCTATTATAAGATAACTAGGGAGCTTTGTATAATTTTTTATTTTTTTATTTTGCTAAGTCACTTGCCTTGAAGGTTATGTTATTAATTTGTTATCAGTAAAGCTGATTAGTCGAAAGACAATGATCACTATGTATAAAACATATGGGTTTTTCTTTGTAGCTACATGGGGTTACTTTTTAGTGTTTCTTACATTATGTTGTTTCTTGATATCTGCAGGAGAATACCATTTGTTGTTTCTCAGACCCTTGATAGCAAGTCACCCTTCATAAACCATTTTAAAAAAAATCCATACTATGTAATTTTTCTTGGGGTGTTAATAGTCAAGAATTTCATCTTGCAATTTTCTTTTTAATCGAGTACTGCTACAAAGGGCAACACTTTATATTAAGGGAAACTGGAGTTTGATAATGCAATTGAAAATTTGGAATACATTTATCAAAGTATTAACAGATAGTGTTTTTTCTTTAAATGCTTGAGATGTGCCTAAATTTTGTATAACTTTGTAACCTAGACATGTTCTGGTTGTATACTGATCACCTGATATTATTTGCCATATTTTGTTTTAACATGACATTTCAAGTCAACATTTTACAGTGTAATTTTCCTTAGGTACTCTTAGATATGATTCACATTAGCATGTCATCTAATGTAAGCATTCATCGGTCATGTGAGGATCAAGCAATTTGTACTAATTTGTTTGAGTTTGATAGATGATGATCTTTGTATCTAGCTTTTTGCAGGTTTGTTATAGATACAAGCAAGCATTTAAAAGAGAAAAAGTCATACTTGGTTTGGAATTCCATAGGTTCCCGTGGTGTTTCTGCTATTAGCGATCTTAGTCAAGGACTCTGTGATTATCGTAGCCTTGCTCACTAGCATGATGAAGACTCTGGACAACATGATTTTGGACAGACGCATATGATTATCTGACGGTATGTTTGAGACTTTGATTGTGGGGTATTTGACCTAGAAGGACTGCTATCATCTTAATTTCGAGGACAAAATTTCTATAAGGTGGGCAGGATTGTAACACCCAGTTTTCCAAATGAGGGTAATTTTGAAATTTTGTAATTACAATTATTATTTAATGATATTTATTTCATATTATGATTTTTAGTAATTTTTAAATTATTTTAAACTATTTAAATATCATTTTAGCCTAGAGAGTATTTTTTGTCACTTTTTGAATTATTAGAATTTCATATATTTTATTAGAAATTTAAATGATTTATTGTGAATGGTTTGATTTAAATATTATTTTAACTAATTTTCATGTAGTCCAGATTAGCCTAACCTAGATTGACCTAACCTAGATTAGTCCTAGTTAGTCATGGTTAGACTAAGTTAGATTGAGATTGGTCATGGTTAGTCATGGCTAGTCATGATTTGTGATTTGGTTAGTTATTAGTCATATCGATTAGTTAAGACTAGTGATAGGCTACCTAGGTTTCATCTAACCATTGATTAGCCTAGAATGGTGGAGAACCATTAGATCAACTCTAACCCTAGATATTAGGGCAGCCATCTTGGGATCCCCTCCCTATTTAATCCCTCTTAAATCCTTTGCCTCTTTACATCATTTCTCCATTCTCAAGAACAAGGTGAGCCTTCTATTCACTCCTTCATAACTTGGTCATTTCTTAACCTTTTTCAATGAAACTTCTTGCATTGTGACCTAACCATCACCCTCTTACTGTCCATGGAGGTAGAGGACTGATTTGGGAACCTATTCGTGCTCGAGCTACAGTAGAAAGCACTGTTTATTGAAGGTTTTGAGCTTGAGGAGAACCCATTGGTAACTCTCTTAAACCCTATCTAACCTACTGTTTATTCATCATGGATGCATAGCCCTAGGAGTCCGCTAAGTGTCTGCATTAGTTTCGTGTCGGGGTTTATAGGTTTCGTGTCCCTTCTGGACACGTATCAGACCCTGTCCCTAGGTGTTTGTCGAAATGCCTCAAAGGGCATTTCATTTGTTTTTATGGATTGTTTTTGAATAGGATGCTAGGTTTTGATCTTGCTTACACGTTTCTATAGCACTGAGCACGCCTTAGCGTCCTGTCGAGTCGACACGAGCGCGTGGACATGCGGCCGCGCGCGCGTGCACGATGGCAGGTTGATGTCCTGCTACTCGGGTGTATTTCCTCAGTGCACACAGGGTTTCAACCCACAAACCTTGACACACGTGTCGTGTCCATGACTGACACGAGGTTCCTCGAGTTTCACGAGTCCTCGTGTCGTGTCGAACACGTATTCGTGTGTGCATGGGTTCGTCAGTGTACAGTCCAGGACAGTGCTGATTTGATTCACTGTTTTATTCGATTTGAATGCTGTTAACAATGTTTTTAATTGCTATATTGATCCTATTTATGATATATAACCTATGTTAGATTTAGTTACATGTTAATTTAGGTTTTTAATATGATTGGTTTCGAATGAGGCTTCGAATGGTATTATCACTGATATGCTGATACATTAGTTTTCAGTTTTTTTTAAAACCTTTTTATTTCCCTGTTTGGATGATGTTTTGACTGCAAATTACTCCTACATGATTGTTAGTTTATGACTAATGCAAATTACTTTCGAAATTGACTTGTGGGTTTGTAAATGGGATTTTGGATTGGTGGTGGTCCTCGAATGACAGTGGGTACATTGGTTGTTACCTGAGAATTGATTCCATTTCCTTTAAAAATTGATTTGAATTCCTAAACAAAACTGCCAATGTTTAAATACCACATTAACTCATATGCATGTTTACTGATTTCTGAATAATGATCTAAGTTTGGAGTTTGAGATTTTGGGTTCAAATTCTGGTTTGTAATGGTTGGACTGAAATAGATGATACATGGATTTAGTTTCAGTCTTCATGTGACTATCCTATTTTATTGAATTCCAATTGTTTGATTCAATCTATATTCGAATTAGACTTTGAGCTGGGCTAGAATTTGCATGAATGAGAGTTGTTCCTTTCTTTTTTTTTTACTGAATTGAATTGATTCAAATACTATTCCTGAGATGTCCTTCCCATTTTTACCTAGTGGAATGTTTCATTCATTCCTAACAATGTATGCTCACTATTCTAGTTAACTGTCAATTATCTCCAGATTTCATAATGATTAGTTAACTCAATGAATCCCTGTTTTCTATTAACAATGTACACGGTTGCAATAGGTTGATTCCCAGGTTATACACACAGGTTATTGTCATTCCATGTTTTCCTATTGCCCACATGCACACAGGATATAGTTAGCTAACTACACTGTTTTCCTATTGTCTATTTTCTGTACATACACAGATTATACCATGCCACTGAATTCCTCTAGTGACTCACTGTTTTCCAGTTTATGCCATGTATCCACTGTTTTCAAACTGTAAATTAACTTCATTTCCTTAATAACTGATTTTGATTTAATATTCCTATCAATATTTTCCAATGCCTGAGCATACATTTTCCTGAGTTTTCATTCTAACCTTAATTCCTATTTTAAAGCTGAGATGATTTGCATTATGGCTTAATGTACAAACCGAGTTATCTTTGAAACTATTGATCCCATAGTTCTCAAAACCTGAGATTGCTTAGTTCACTGAGTTATTTTCAGTTCCTTACATGTTAAATTGTTAGTTTAACAAATGTTTTAACTGCTAACTGTTATCTAAATGTTAACTCAGGAATTGGGTTTTGATTAGCTGAGGATTGAATGTGTAAATAGGATTCACTGTTAATTAGAAATCAAATTGTCATGATTGTTTGATTCCTATGAATGCTGTTTCCTGAGATTCACACATTTCACACCTAAGGCACTGTTTTGCACCCACAAACCTGAGGGATGGTTGGCACTATTGAACTGAAAACTGGACTACTTCAATTCCTGTCATTTAGTTTAGGATACCTGAGAATATACACAGGACATTCCTTAAATCTAACACTCTATCATATTGCACACACACACATTGTACACCCTGTTTTATGTTTTCCTGCACATATGGTTTCCTGCACACTGTTTCTGTCCTTGGGATTCCAGGGTTCACACACAAGCTCTCATGCTCAACACACACATCCTCACATGACCCTCCCTTACATGAATATGCACTGTTTTAACCCTCACCACACTCTCACATTTCTGTCATAAACCTGTCCTTAACTCACTAAATCAATCCCAAACCAGTCCCCAAAAATTAGTATATTGGCTGTCCAGATTTTACCTATAAAATGGCTGTCCTTAACACCTAGATGGCTGTCCACATTGCATAAATATTTCAGTCCTAACATGCCCTATAAGCAGCCCTCCTAAATCAGTCCAAACTATGCCATTTCCAGCCTTTCATGACAGCATGTAACAGTCCCAAACCTGTCCTATTTTTTAGCTTCAATATCACCCCCTATAACTGTCCTGCATAAGCCCACATTGTTGTCCCCATATGACCATATTTTAGTCCAGATTTTTCCCATCATTGTTGTCACTAACACACACACTCTTCACACACTTCACCTTCCTGTCACTCATTCTCAACACCCACACACTCATGTGATGGCACCACACTCTCTCTCACCCCCTTTCACACACCCTTGTATTCCTGTGTTTCCCTCTCTCTTTCTTATGTGTACCTATATATAAATTGAGGTATGTATATACATAGGTTCCTATATATATGAATGTGTGTTAATGTAAATATATGATTAGTGCATGGTTGATATTGTATAATGGTAATAGGTGTATGTATGTTTAGGTGCTTCTATTTTAGATGGTATATATATATATGACATATAGATGAGTTATGGGTTGACTATGGCATGGTATGCCTAGTGGGCCTAGATTTGACTTGTGTAGTCTAGTTAGACTTAGAATAGCCTTGTTAGCCTAGTGTAGACTAGTTTGACATAGGTTTGACTTGGTTGACCTAGCCTTGACTAGTATAGTTGACTGAAATTGACCAAGTGTTGACTTTGGTTTAGATTGACCTAGAATCATGTAGAATGCATAGTAGGACTTCATTATATCATTTTAGACTTGTTGTGACTTGTGTTGCTTTAACTAGGAGTCAGGTATCTCATCTCGGACAGTACATTTACTTCAGACATTCAGATACGAGGCGAGTACATTCTCTGACCGTTTCATACTTGCCTGGATTTACATTCTTGCTCTAGATTACTGTACTTGATGCTGACACGATTCATTATCGCGGATTGGTACTATATGGATCTTCTTCTGAGATGTTATCTCCTTGTATTCACTAAGTACATATTGTGATATGCGTTTCACTTACATGTTGTATTTATTGAATACCCTTATCATTGTACACTCATTGTGCATATTGTACTCTCAGTATCACATTGAGCCATTGTACAAGCCATTGTACAAGTCATTGTACAAGCCATTGTACAAGCCATTGTATAAGGTAACGAAACTGAATTGGATCCTTGTGTATTGATTGGGGAGGGGGAGTAGAAATGGTTATGTGATCAATCGTATTGTATAAGAAATTGTATATGTCCATTGTACACCCACGTACAAAGGAGTCCCATTTTATTGTATAACCTAACCCGTTTACATAACCGTATTGTACTCTAAATCACAGTTGGCTTACAGTTCTTACTTATCATATTTAGATATTTCCTGTTATCAAATCTCTACTGTTTTCATATACTTCTTTTTTTCAGCGTTTCATGTACCTTACTCTATTGCATGCTTTATATTTCCTAACATGATATGAACTGTGTGAGATATTTTGTGCTCGCTCCCGTCCTGACTGGACCTGTTGAAAATTTTACAGAGGATGATGAGGAACCCTGCACCCTTACTTGGAGCTTGCCTAGATGACACTTGCGACCTGGACCCCTGGAGAGGTTCAGGCAGCTGCTCAGGATGATACCTTGTATAGTGTAGATAGCTTAGACTATTTCTTTTCATGTTTAGTTGTTGTCATTGTTTCAGAATTGTATATTTTAGAGATGTTGAGACCTTGTATTTCATTTCTGTTGTACCTCAGTTGAGGATTCCTTTATCTATTTCATCGTGCCAAATTCTATCTATAGATTGTGATTGAGTTTTACCTCTGTGTTGGCCTCCTTATGGAGAGTATTCTATTATGTTAGTTATAGTTCATGACCTAGAACGGCGTTCTACCGCCGACACTGCGGCGTAGGCTGGGCGTTGTTACGTTCTCGTACCCTCACAGTGGGTGCGGGTCGTGACATTAAGATCTTCTATAGCAAAACTAAATAAGTTACCCCTAAAGAACAAACCTTTACTGCCAATAGACAACTAATGGAGGATGTCAAGGTTTTTTTTTATATATGATCAGTTCTTTCATCAACTAAAAGAAGAATTATGACTATAAAAGAGTACTTAGATAACCCAAAATTCTTACGTTCCAATTATGAACAGAACCACCAAGAAAAACAAGGCACAAAAATATACCTCTGCAACTTTCTCCGTCTCTTCTATGAGTACCGTCCAAGAATTGAAGTCTAAACAGTGAGACTTCACCATATTCCACAATCTATCTTCCTCGGCTGAATTCACTGTCAGACAACGAAAACTACAATTCATGATCCCATTCAGAAGCCAGATTTCCACATAATATTACAGAAAAGAGTGAGATTTGATGATCTTTCAGGAAATAAAGACAGGCTTATACGTAATATTTGAAACAAGATGTTAACCTAACAAAATTTTCACACTTTTTGAGTGTCATTAAAACACTTTTTAGTTGTATTGCACTGATTGAAGGTACTAGTATATGTTCGGGATAACGAAAGTTAACTAGAATCTAATTATGTTGCAATTTGTATAGCTGCTAACTTTAGTTTAAATGATTCTGTAATTCTGCAGAGAAATTTAAAGCAAGGAGTTCAAAAAAGGTAATGGCATGGATGCGGTCTCATCACAGACAGGGGGCTCATAGCAATAGGCTACATTTTGGTCTTAGAGTTCACAAATATGTTGAAAAAGCATGTGTACTTGACTACTCCTTCAGCAAGGATGGAATGAAAAGGATAAAATATGAGAAGTTTGTTCATTTTTTCAGGGATTTGCATGATGAGGTAATTTTATTTCTTTAGTGATTTGATTTTAAATATGTATAAACAAGAGGGCCAAAGTTGTGTAGTTATGGGAAAAGAAATGGTTTACTGACTAAAGAAGACTTTAAAAGAGCTGCATCGCAGGTATGGGACACTTATCCATTTTCCTACCCAACCAATTTCTAGCTTCACATGAAAACAGATGACCCTGTCAAGGTTAAAATAACAGTTTGGCAGTCATAATTGATTATTAAAAGGCTATGTTACATCTGTGTAAGCAACAAAATAGTCCCACCTAAAATGGAGTATCACAAAGCTCCGATTTGCTAGTGATAGTGTCGTATTACACCAAATTCAATACTAGGATCAAGTACTCATTCAGATAACTGAAATATAAATGACCTCTTAAGTCCCAAGGTAATTAGATTTTTGCATCCAAAGCATGTCTTGCTTCATGGTTGAAAGAGCTGAGGATCTCATCAATAACTAACTGAAGTATAAGTGCTCTTTTAAGTTTGATGCAATGGCAAGATTAGATATTTGGTATCTAAATCATGTCTTGTAATTTACATTTTAGCTAACTTTGACTATAGTTTCAAAACAAGGGATGTAATTTGTATTCAGTACAATCGTTTGGGTTGTTTTCTTAGCTTGCTTCTTTTTTCATAGGCTTTTCCATCTCTTTAAATATTTGTAGTATCCCTATATGTTTCTTTTTCTATTAACATATATGTGGAATTGTATATTTATTATAGTTATCATTCTAGTTAGATAAGAGTACTATAAATTTACATAGGAGGACACACCCTGAACACAATCACAAACTCTCACACAAAGATAAAAGGAGAAATTAAATACTATACCTTTTGGTTCTTAGGCTAGTATCATGAGGGATTTTCTCTGTGATAATGCTTGAGAGTTTCGCTTTAAGAAGGTACAATTTGCTTATGCAATTCTTATTTACTTACCCTTATTTTGAAATCCATAGTTCAGTAATGCTCATAGTTGGTTTGTTAGAAACCCAACTCGCTACTGACTAGCCATCATTTCAACTAAGGTATTGTCATTTTCCGAGACCATCCTAACTTTTCTAATCACGTTTTGGAGGAACTACTGTGAAAGAAACTTCCTATGTCCTTGAATATCGTTGCTAGAAAGCCTCCCATATGTCATTTCTCGCTAACCCCAAAATATGTATTAGACTGTCTGAGTAGACTTATAATTTTGGTTCTAATAGATTTCGAGTTTGTTTTGACTTCTTAAATACTTTGTAAGTCATTTGATACAGGTTTCAACATGTTGATAAATACTATATGAGAATTTGTTTATTTGATTCTCCAAGGAAGTAGCGTTAGATACTGATGCTTACCCATAAGGAACAAGGCTTGATTTATCATCTTGAACCTTTATTTTAAGCCTCTAGAACCTTGTATCTTTTTTATGTTTCTGAATCTTTGTAACCAATGATTAGTTGATATAAGTGCTAGCTGAAGCCAACTTCCGATGATTATAGTTCTCATGTTCAGTCATTTATTTGCTTCTAGTGTTATTAGTTATATGCCGCATTCCAGGTGTGTGCTTAATGGAAGGAGGAATATACTTAGTGTTTCATATATCTGAGGATGAAGTTGTTCTTCTTAACTCTAGGCGAGATAATAATATTTATATGTACTTATTGGTTAATTTTCTAGGCAAGATACTGATATTTATATGCTGCAGGATGATATTTTGGTTCGAGGATATACTGGTTGGAACTTGAGGCGTGTTGTTCAAATAATTGATCAAACTCCATACTATGTGCTGGTTGAATATAAATGCATGGCAAATATATTCAATTTTTTTTAAATGGTTTTACCTATACCGACGTTTTTGTCAAAACGTTGGCAAATTGTTGGAAAAAGGTGGGAAAGCAAATCCCAACATTTTTGCAAAAGATTGGGAAAGTAGTCCAATTTTTGACGTTTTTGTAAAGCGTTGGAAAATTTCATCCATTATTGCAGAATTGTCGACGTTTATTAAACGTTGCGGCAAACGTGGGGAATACATATGCCAACGTTTATCTGAAACGTTGTAAATTCCCAACTAGGGCAACGACGACGTTTGTAGGAAACGTTGAAAAAACGTTGGGAATACATATGCCAACGTTTTTTACCTTTTTCTGATGTTTATAAAACGTTGGAAAAAATTAATTTTCTTGTAGTGAAGTGGATCTCGGCAGCGATTCTTCTCCAAAACCAATCTTCGTTAGTAAAAACCTGACAGAGGAAGAGCGAGAATCACTACTGGAACTTGTTAAAGAATATATTGATGTGTTCGCCTGGAGCTATGAAGACATGCCAGGGCTAAATCCCGATGTTGCTCTTCACAAGCTCAACATTCGGCCAGATGCAAAGCCAGTCAAACAACAGCAACGGCGCTTCCGCCCAAGCATCATGGATGCGATCGAAACCGAAGTCAACAAACTGATAGCCAGCGGCTTCATTCGTGAGGAACAACATCCGGACTGGGTCGTCAACATAGTACCGGTCCTCAAGAAGAATAGAAAGATTCGAATTTGCATCGACTTCCGCAATCTGAATGAGACATGTCCCAAAGACGAGTTCCACCTCCCTATCACAGATATCATGATTGACAACACCTGCGGCTTCGAACGTATGTCGTTCATGGATGGCTTCTCGGGGTATAACCAAATCAAGATGTCTTCCGACGACGAAAAGCATACATCATTCTGAACACCAATCGGCACATACTGCTACACAGTCATGCCTTTCGGTTTAAAGAATGCTGGTGCCACCTATCAAAGAGCCATGAGTATCATCTTCAGGGACCACTTGCGCAAGACCGTGGAGTGCTATGTTGATGACATCGCCGTCAAGAGTCGCTATAAGGGAGACCATCTGCAGGATCTGAGGACGGTATTCGACCTCATACGGGCGCACAACTTAAAAATGAATCCTACCAAATCCTTCTTGGATGTATCCAGTGGAAAATTCCTGGGTTTTATCATTACCGCCCAGGGAATCCAAATAGATCCAGAGAAGACGAAGACAATCATGGAGATGAGTCCTCCGAGAAATCTCCGAGAACTCCGAGGACTTCAAGGGAGGTTAGCTTACATCAGGAGGTTCATTTCTAACCTCTCCGGGCGATGTCAACCATTCACCCACCTCATGAGGAAAGGTGTCTCATTTGTATGGGATGAAGAATGCCAGCGTGCCTTCGACAGCATCAAAGAATACTTGTCAAACCCTCCAGTCCTGGTGGCCCCGGTTGCTGGAAAACCATTCCTGCTCTATGTACGAGCAATGGAGCATTCCCTCGGCGCTCTGCTAGCACAAAACAAAGATGCAGGCCATGAGCATGCTATATATTATTTCAGCCGAATGATGATGGGGCCGGAACACCGATATACCGCCGTGGAGAAGGAATGCCTTGTCCTGGTATTCGCCATTCAGAAGACGCGACACTATGTCACGGGGCAAACCATACATGTGATATCATGAGTCAACCCCCTCAGGGTCCTCACGACGAAACCAGGGGCACTCAGCTCTCGCCTCGCTACATGGGCAATATTACTGTCCCCCTACCATATGATCTTTGTCCCGCAAAAGGCTGTTAAAGGTCAAGCTCTGGCAGACTTTTTAGCAGCCTACCCAGGCTCGAAGTCGGCCAAAATATATGAAGAAATCCCAGATGAGACCGCCGACTCGCATGCGACCTCTCACGAAGATATATGGCGAATGTTCTTCGACGGTGCTTCAAGGACCGGACCCAAGGGCAACATCATCGTCGGAGTCGGGGTCGTGCTGGTTTCCCCTTCCGAACTTGTGATCAATCGCGCTTACTCCCTCACAGAACCCTGCTCTAACAATGTGGCTAAGTACAACGCTTTAGTCATTGGCCTCCAACTTGCAAGAGAGCTGGGGGTAGAATATCTTGAAGCATACGGCGATTCACAGTTAATCGTCAATCAGATCCGGGATTCGTACGAAGTCCGCCATGAAGACATGATCCCCTATCACCAAATAGCGATCAACATCATCTCGTCATTTGAAGGGTTCTTCATCGAACACGTCCCCAGACTCCAAAATATCGAGACCGATGCACTAGCAGGCCTTGCCGCTTCCCTAGCAGTGCCAAACAATATTCATCATTTGGTGGACGTGATAGGCCATCAACTGGTCTGTCCCAAGAACAACACTCAATCCGTGGCGAGTTATTTCGCTCAGACGATCGACGAAGTACCAGACTGGAGACAACCATTCATTGACTTCGTAGTCTACGACATTCTACCGAAGAATCCGAAGGAAGCCACCTCTATCAGAAGGCGTTCTCTCAGGTTCTTCTACGATACAGAGACGAAAATGCTGTATCGTCGATCCTACGATGGATTACTGCTTCGATGTCTGTCAAACGCAGAAGCCAAAGAAGTCGTACGTGAAGCTCATGACGGTGTCTGCGGAGCCCATCAGCCTGGCCCAAAATTGCAAGACCGTCTTCGCCGAATGGGCTACTACTTGCCCACGATGGTAGCAGATGCGATAGACTATGCTAGAAAGTACAAAGCCTGCCAAGTCCACGCAGACTTCATCCACCAGCCATCCGAATTTCTACATCCGACAGTGGCCTCCTGGCCATTCGAAGCATGGGGAATGGATATCATCGGTCCGATCACTCCACCTTCTTCCTGAGGACATCGTTTCATACTCGCAATCACGGATTACTTCTCCAAATGGGCGGAAGCTATTCCGCTTGCAGAAGTGAAGACTTCAAACGTGATCAGCTTCCTCAAGCATCACGTCATCTATCGTTTTGGACTGTCCCAAAGGATCATCCATGATAATGGTTCGCAGTTCGCAAGCCACGCCTTCTATCGATTCTGTGACAAACACCGAATTCAGAATATTGCTTCGACGCCATACAATCTGGCAGCGAATGGATTGGCAGAAGCATTCAACAAAACTATCATCAAGTTGCTCAAAAAGTTCGTGTCATCCAATAAACGCGACTGGAACGAGAAGCTTGGAGAATGCTTATGGGCGTACCGTACTACAGCCCGAACGGCCACTGGGAACACACCATTCTCCCTGGTGTACGGGAGTGAAGCAGTTCTCCCATTGGAGACTCAAATACCCTCGCTCCGCGTCGCTCTCACTTACCAATTGACGACGGACGATAACTACCGTCGCTGGCTACAAGAGTTGGAGGCCTTAGATGAAAAGCGCCTATTGGCTCAGCAACGAATCGAGCTATACTAAGCACGCATCTCCGGAGCCTTCAACAAGAAGGTTAAAATCAGAACATTCCAAGTGGGCGACCTCGTTCTGGCAGTTCGGAAGCCGATGGTTATGACTCACAAAACCGCCGGCAAATTCCAGCCAAAGTGGGAAGGGCCAATTATCATTGAGGCTGTATTCTCCAACGGTGCTTACCGCCTCGCAAAACAAATATAGAGACTTGCTCATGTTGCCCGTCAACGGCAAGTTTCTGAAGAAATATTATGTCTAAGCGACATTCTCCAAATCCCAAAGTGTCGAGTTATGTACCCGCCGGTACCGCTGAACTCACATTCTTCAAATCCCAGATTATCGAGTTATGTACCCTTCGGTACCGCTGAACTCATATTTTTCAAAATTCCAGGTTATTGAGTTATGTACCCTCCGGTACCGCTGAACTTACATTCCCCAAATCTCAGATTATCGAGTTATGTACCCGCCGGTACCGCAGAACTCACATTCTCCAAATTCCAGATTATTGAGTTATGTACCTTTCGGTACCGCTGAACTCACAATTCTAGGTTGCTGAGTTATGTACCCTCCAGTACCGCTGAACTCACATTCTTCCTCCAAATATCCCAGATTGCTGAGTTATGTACCCGTAGGTGCCTCTGAACTTACATTCCGGTCACTCTTTTAGGTAGTAAGTCATGTATAACCATACCTCTGAACTTATTCTTCTGAAAGAGCTCATCCCTCATAATCCACTACCCGCACTCTCAAGTGCACAAAAAGGGCAACGGATCCACAAATTTCCAAAACGACCACGTCGATGTTACCTCTGAGTCGTTTCACTTCCGCCAAAAACAAATCACCCCTCTACATAGAACTTCCATGTCCTCATTACCTCTGAGTCATTCTATGTACCCCCTTCATGGAGCCCACTCCTGCCATGTCCTCATTACCTCTGAGTGGGAAAGCTCCATCGAAGAAACCTTCATGCTTGCCATGTCCTCATTACCTCTGAGTAAGTATGCTGGTTCCCTTTCGACTTATTATCTGTACCAAAAAAAAATAAACCCCAGGGTACGCCAAGGATAATAGGTCCACAAATGTCCTCTATTGACCACAAATATTCTCCGCTAAGTCCACTCCTGCCATATCCTCATTACCTCTGAGTAGAAAGATTCCGCAGTGAAAAACCCCCATGCTTGCCACGTCCTCATTACCTCTGAGTAAGTATGTTGGTTATATCTCGTCCTATTATTCGTACCCTGAACCAGGATACGCCAAGGATAATAGGCCCACAAATGTCCTCTGCTGACCACAAATGTTGTACTAAGTTGCTTAGTACATGCACATCATTTCTCATCATGCCCCGGGAGCCCAGCTGCTCCATGGCATTCTTTCTCCCGATGCTAGGAACGTCCATGACCACCTTACCGTGGAATTGTTCTAGGTATCCCCATCGAACTTGTTATCCATACCTAAAATCCAGGTATGCCAAGGGTAACAGGTCCATAAATAGTCCCCCAAGCGGGACAAACACCACCATAATACCACAAGCACAACAAGCATTACAAATAAAGGGTAGAATAAAGCATACTCTTTTATTTGGAAGGCGAAAGTACTACATGTTCTAGGGACAATGTGCCATTAAAGGAAGGAAAAGTACGAAGATAAAAAAGAAGGAAAAAAGCCATCTATGGTTCGGCATTACATAATTCCAGGAGACGGTTCTTCACCAAGATGGTCCCCCGCTCAAGCCGCTGCTTAGCTCGGCGCTCGGCCTCCTGGGACAACTGCTCCGCATTATCCATGTCAATGTGTGCCCGCCAGCCGTCCTCCAACTTCTTCAGGGCAAGCTCCAGGCCAGCAGAAGCACGATTAACTCTGTCAGCCTCCTGGATAATTAGCCCCCTTTCGGTATGGGCAGCCTCAAGCTCAGACTCCAGGAAAGCTAACTTCCTCTGAAGATCAAGGATCTGCTCCCGCGTGTCAATGACCCCACGGGAGACAGTCGCTTCCCGAGCCGTAACATCTTCACTCTCGTGACTCAACTGATCATATAGCTCAGACAGATCGTGGAGGTCCATCTGTATGACTGGCTTGGTCTTATCCCGAGCCGCCCTTATCTTCTCTACGGCAGTTATGAGGAAACCGCGCTCTTGATCTATAGCAGCAGACAGATCAGCTTGCCACAGCACCTGAAGCTGGGCCACCAGCTGATCAGCCTCCAGCAATTTCGCCTCCAGAAGCGCAGCTATTCCGGGCCCACCGGGAAGAGTCTTAAGAATATTAATATGACCCTAGGCGCATTGTCGGACCAAGGCAAAAGAGGTCCCTCGTTCCACAGCAGCCGCTACCCCTCTCTTCAAGTGGCGATAGAAGCTGTCCACCACGTCCTGTGACGCTTCATCCAGAACCTCCGTAGAGGACGGCGTCAAAGGAAGCGTGGCTGGCAATGTCGAAGGAGGTACGCTAGAACTTGCCACGAGAGAGACAAACTCCGAGCAGAAAGACGCACGGATAGCGGCTAACTCCTCTTCCGCCACCCGAAGAGTCTGGATACTCAGTAGAGTAGAAAGGTCGACTCTCGGAGCCGCCTGAGCAGAAGAGGACGCTAGGACCATTGTCCCCTGCCCCGGCTATGCTGCCCCCTGACTCCCCAAACTCGGGCCAGCGGGAGGCCCCTCAAGACGAGCCGGAAGAGGAGGGGGCACGCTCCCCTCCCCCAGATCCCCTCTGGCAGAGCCTACCATAACAATATCCATCATCGGCACTGAAAGGGAAGGACCTGTATGTCCAGAGCAACCATCAATCGACGTAACCCGAAGGATGTGATGATAGAGCGAATGGGCCTCTTCATTAGTCAAAATTTGACTTATCTTACCAAGGGAGGATCGCGGAGTCTGAGGTTCATTCACAACCACCATATTCCCCTCACCAACACCCCCCAAACCAAATTCGGCTGGCTCTTCTGCCCCAGCCACCCCGGAGGGAGGTACGACTCGATCAGCGTCATCTTGATGAAATTCAGCAGTTTCGGGGACAGGTTCATCGGAGCCCCCGTCATCTCGAGTCACGACCTTAGCAACTTGGGATTCCTGTTCTTCTGATACCTACGAGAGGGAAGGAAAGTGATCAAGATCAAGACTAGAAGAAAGGAAGAACTAAATAAAAATGGTAGTAACTCCTTTTACCTCCGAAGCGGGGTCGACCTCCTTGCTTCTTTCCCTTATAGCTAGCTTGCGATGTCTGGTCGCAGCCTATTTTCGGGAGTGAGGAATACCGCCAACAGGGGAGATTTGCCTGCTACGCTTCCGTACAGGACCAGGTGTAACAGGTGGCTGATCCGCCACCATCTCATCTGACATAACAGGAGGCTGATCCGCCCTAATATCTTCCACCGGAAGGGAAGAGTCATCTGCATCATACTCGTCGCCCTCATCATCCGCAGTGGTGGAGTCCGAGTCTGGCACTTCGACTCTATTCTTCTTCTCCTTCCTCGTCTTGGCCCCATGGGGCTTCTCATCCAGGCCGGTACCAACAATAAAACTGGCACCCGGGCTAAAATCGACAGAGAGCTTGTTTGCCATAACATGGTACAGAGCTGCCATATATAAAATCTCTACCGACGCCTCAATAGCAGGAACCAAAAAAGTGGTACGGGTATGGAATGTATCATAGTAGTGCCAGGCCCTGATACCATCAAGGAGGCTACCTTCAAAACCCAGACAAGAGCTGGGACTGTCCAGAAAAAGCTGGCTATATCCAAACTGTCGGGCAAACCTATTAGGCAGGTAAGGCTCCAGGAAGACAGCATTACAGTTGCGGTATACCAGATGGGCGGCGCAGATGTTACGCAACCACAAAAGCATCTGGCCGTCTAGAAGCTGAGGAGACCCAATACCGTCAAGATGTACGTCCTCTATTTCTTCGGCTGTGAAACGAGGGACGGATACAAAAAAGTTGTACCTATCTGCTCTTGCCAGCGCCATCTGGCAGGTGCGCATGGTCTCGTACTCCCAAGGCTCGTTCCAATAGCGGAAGATAAAAATGTCATCAGCAATCCCCCCATCTTCAGAACCCAGCCTCATCAAAGACGGACAGTGCATCAGCAGCCACCCTATCAGATAATGATAGGGCAGCTCAGTCCGTTCAAAGTCATTTGTCACATCGCGGGCAATGACCTTGGACGTAAAAGTACGGATACCACGGTGTATTCTGTACACCATGGCCGGGAGAAGAGCTAGTTTGACTCCAAAAACTAGCTTCACGGCAGGGAGGATAAAATTACGGCTTATCCTCTCAATAGAGCCAGCTCCTCCCGAGACTACGCAATTCCGCAGCCATACCATCAAGAATCCTGCCAGGAGCGCCTTCTCTGACAGCTCTTGGGTATCCTGATAAAAATAACCAAAAGAGTCGGTTTGACTTCCAATTCTGTCACTGGTGGTGGCCGCCCTCTTGGTCGACGACACCAAGGCCTGAACTGCCTCCCGGAATTGAGGACTTCGGGAAGTAACTCGGCCTGAAGCTCCTATCGAGAAGAGATAGCTTACCCAGTCCTTAGTGTGGGGAGCATCCCCTTCCGAGCTGCTATCCTTCTTGGCTATCTGCTGGCACGTGCTATAGTGGCACAATATCTCCTGATAAATAGCCACGAAACCCGGATACCGTTCTTCCAGCTCTTCGAACTCCTCATTCGTAGGAGTGTACAGCTCAAAAGCTTCATCCCCACAAGGAAGCTTGGAAACCACGTGCATCTCATGGAGTGCAAGCCCCATTTCCCCTACAGGTGTATAGAAGGTTCCCGTACGGCGGTTGTACATCTCCAGCAGAGCCATGAATAATTTCTTGTTTACGGGTAAGCCGTGGCTGGTACCCCGAATAGCATGATAGAGACCAATCTCACGCAGAAAAGTCTCATACTTTCGCAAGATCCACATAGACAGATTGATCCATGGAGGGATGGGGTGTATCCAACTTGGGAGCGTCAACCGGCCAATTGGATAGGAGCCTTTCCGAGCAAGCTGGTTCAGGAAAGTATCGGCTATAGAGAACATGAAATTAGGACCCGGCACATTCAAGAAAGTACTCGGGGCCAATCCTAATACATAGCGGCTGGCATGCACCTTGCCCGCACACACTGACTTCATGCTGTTGTCGTAATGGATGTCGCCCACAAACATCCCATTCTGGGTAGGGGTCAAAGACTCTTCCATCTTCCTGTCCAGCGGGAGCATATTAAACCAAGATAGTGGAAAGTGACGCTCCATTTGAGGGATGCGGATCGCCATCCCGTTAGAAATAAAGCTCCAATTCTCCGACACGTCCAGAACTTGACTGTTTTTCACAGTCAAAGCATCTCCGAAGAAGAATGCAAGCTTCAGGTATTCCCCTTCCAATTTCCCCGAATTTATCATGGCACATAGGAAGTAGAAGGGTTGGTTCTTGAGGGCATTCAGCCTCGTCAAAGGCTCGTCATTAGGAAACTGGTCCGCCACATACCGAACTATCTGGTCGTAGCTATAGCCCATAGCGGCTTGGGCACGACCCACCAGAGGTTCTTCCGCAGCATTAACTGGGAAATTTACTGAAAATAGGACAAAAGAAATAAGTTAAAAAAGATAGACAAAGAGAACTGATTGGTGTTTTTGAGCTTATGTGGCTCCAATTTAATGGAATCTCATACGGCCCAACTCAGAAAATACTTATGTGGCTCCGTCCAGCGAAGGTCCATACGGTAGTGTTCTCATATGGCTCTGTCTAAATGAAGTCTCATGTGACAGAGTTCGTATGATTTTATGCGGCTCATGCGACAAACAAATTCGTGCGAGCCTATGCGGCCCGGCGCAGCTTATGCGGCCCCGTTGGCGAAGTGCTTATGCGGCCACAGTAACGATTCTCATGTGGCTCGGACATGGAGCACACCCCATACGGCTCAGACATGAGACATTCATGCGGCACACATGAAGATGAAGGCTCGCGCATAGAGCATGCGACATAGCCACAACAGTTAGGGTTTCAAGCTCACACAGCGTCCTTACCAGCAATAGTGGGGTGGACGTCGGGGTGAACTGCGGTCACGTTGGTTGGCGGAGGGGCTGCCACATTATCATTCGTCGTCACAGCCGAAGTAGAAGCAGCTTTCTTGCCCTTCTCCGTCGCAGCCGACGAAGCCGCCGCCTTCTTACCCTTCGCCGCAACAGTCTTCTTGGGAGCCATAGGTGATCGAAGAAGAGGATGACAGTTAGGGTAGGCTTGAGTTGAAAGAGAGATTAATGAGATTTCTTCTCTTAATTGCTCTTATTTATAGGAGGACAAAAGGGGGAGGAAGCACGTGGACCGATGGAGCACTTCGAGTCGTGTGCTACAGGCAAAACCGACTCCTAAGATTTTGCCCCCTCTCATGAAGGAGATTCATCCAAAGAAATAAGCTGACTCTTGGGACTCCCCCCCAAAAAGACGGCTCAAATCAAAGGCAATCAATGCAAAGATTTGCACACGTGGCATGAAGACGTGGCAAGGAGCCTATGCGGCCAAGCAGCCTATACGACTGGAAAGCCCATGCGGTTCAGATGGCCATGTGGCTGAGGAGGCCATACGGCTGAGACATCCATGCGGCCAGAACATCCTATGCGGCCCGAAGAGTTTTTACATGGCCATGCTTCTTATTCAAAGTATTTCAATTTTGCAAATTGAAAACTTTGAAGGGGATCTTGTAGAAGCATAGAAAAGAATAAAGAAAGGCCTATGCGGCTCCGACAGAAGGATCCCCATGCGGCTCAAGATCCCCATGCGGCTCAGAAGTCCATACGGCTCAGGAGTCCATACGGTTCAAGGATCCATGCGGTTCAGTGGCCTTCAGCAGTTCTTCTCTACATTCAGCTACATTTAATACCCCGACGGCCGCTCTGACAAATAACAGCTATGACAGCTCTGACGTAAGGACGTAATAATGACTCTGACATGGTGGCGTGATCCTAGGAAAGAGAAAAAAATCTCCTTACAGCTGGCAAAATTCACCAAGTCCCGAGGCCACTCCATGCGGCTGTCCATCCCCATGCGGCTGCCCATCTGCATGCGGCTACCTATCTGCATGCGGCTGCCCATCTCCATGCGGCTGTCCATCTGCATGCGGCTGCCTATCCCCATGCGGTTGCCCCTCTGTATGCGGCTGCCTATCGCCACGCGGCTGCCTATCCCCATGCGGCTGTCCATCCACGTGTGGCTGCCCATCCTCATGCGGCTGCCCATCCTCGTGCGGCTGCATGCGGCTGAGAGGACCCCCCCCCCCCATATGTGGCTCGGCCAGGACGGTCCAGTTGAGACACGTGGCACTCTTCGCTGCAATTGAGACATGTGGCAGTCTTATCTTTCCTGGAATTATGGGTGCTAACAAATCCTAACAAAATCAGATTTGTTGCGATCGTCATAATTGCCCAGATCAAATCAAATCAAGCAAATTGGACACGTGGCAAGCTATCACAAATCATGAATATTCATGGCAATCAACATTTATTGCCCACAGAGATTTGATACAATCAATTAATTGCACAAATTTATTATATTCAAGATGAACGGCCCAGATTAAGTGATCCTTAACCGCCGATCTGAAGGAGGCAATCATTTGCAAACCCTAATGATGACCCCACTCCTATAAATAGCAAGGTGCCATTCCCTTGCGAGAGAGGACATTCTCTTAATAAAAAAAGCAGAGGCACGAGAGAAGGAGAAAAAGAGAAAAGAGAGCAGAGAAAAAAGAGGAGAGCACTACAGAGCATCCAGAGATCCAGCAACCGAAGGCGTAGAGGAGTCTCCCCACATCCAAGAGCATTTCTTCACCAGAGCCAAGGCTGCATCCGATCGTCCAAGGAGTAAGGCAGAGCTTCCGTCGCTTTTCCGAGCCTCTACCGTCACTCCAAGAAAAAACTACACAATTGTACTTAGATGATGTACCTAGGTTTCGCCCTAGGCTTTCTTTGTACGAGCGAGTTTGTATTGTGAGTTTAAGTTCAGTCCTCCTATAAAATGTTCTGTACTTTCACAATCAATGGCAAACAAAACCCGACCCGTCGCCCCGACCCGCGGGTTTCCCGACCCGCTGTCCGTGCTTCTCCGTGCCCCGATCTCCGGATCCCGCTGTCCAGCACAGCCGTACCCGCGAGGCGCTTGTCCGAGCTGATCCACTGTCGCGTGTTCCTTTTATCTATTATTATCATCTGAGAGCTCTAGCGAGCATTTTGAGGTACATTTTTGTGTCCCCGTGTCCCTCCGTTAGTGTCGATGATGATTACGGTCCCGATCCCATAACGGGAATAGGTTTGAGGATTACGTTTGTGATTTCGAGCTTTCGGAACTTCCTTCGGAAAGTTTCTGTGTTTAGTTATCTTAGTTTGGTTGGGTTGTTCCTGTGGTTTCTCGGAATTTTCTGGTTGGTTCGGAAAAGTTCTGTTCTGTGTTTTAGAATTTCGAGTTTATTCGGAATTCCGAAACTAGTATTCTCTGGTTCGTGTTATTTGCGGTTTTCGATTTCAGTCGAAAACGTTCTGTGATTTTATTGTATATTTGGTGAATGGTGATTTATTCAGTGGTTTTTCTGGTTTGGGGATATTGGTGTGTTCCCTGGTTTGGGACTTTATTTTGGTCGTGTGGCACTTTTCCAGGATTGGGTTGTCCCAGTTATAGAGGAAATGCTGCCCAAATTTTCTTAAAAGTTTTCGTATATTTTCCAAAATCGGTTATTTTGCAAAAAAATTTACTACGTTGATTTTCGAATATTTTCGGGCGACGACTGTACCGGTCTGTGGACCTAGCGAATGCAAACGAAACCGGTTTATCCGACGTTGAGGCATTAGCTAAAAATAGTGACGATTGGACCAAGTCTGAGACTCCTAAGATTTAATTAATTTAGTTATTAGTTTTGGTTTTCAGTATTTAAAATACGGAACATTTTTCAGAGCTAACTAATTTTCTCTAATTTCATTATGTAAAGTTTGTAAGGGCATAAGCCCAGATTTCTATTTGTTATCTGTGCCCTATTGTGTAGTCTAGGTTTTTCATTTCTTTTCTGGGATTTTCATTGCCCTTTCTGGGTTAGTTTTCATTTGGACGTGTAAATTATAATTAGGATATTAATTATTTTGTATAAAATTAATAAAGATTTTCCTAATTAATTAAATGAATAAAATTTAGCAAGATAACAAGTTCTGATGTTTTATCCTAGAAGAAAACTAGTTTATATATATATATTACAAAAATACAAAGTTTTCCTAAGTTAAACTATAATGCATTTTTCCCCAATTAACTAAATTAACCTTTAACAAACTAATTGACAACGCACGTAGCTAGCGACGTAAAAGCGTTACAGTAGGTTAAATAAAAGAACTTAAATCCGACTAGGACACTACTACTAAAGATTGTAACTAGTATATCTAGAATGGCTACAATTTTGGTTCTAAGTTCAAGTTCTCCAACGTAGGATCTCGGAGACGAACTAACTTCTTTCCGGAAACCGTCATCCTACTCCAGTCATACAAAATCGAGGCAAGTTACGGTTATGTTTTCTTGTATTTTATTTAGTAATTGTCTAGCTGCATGTTTAAACCACATGCTACACGGATTCAGATATTGATTGATTGATTGTGGGGATTGGGGGAATAGTGTAACGTTTATGGCAATATCCCTCTATTGCATATTGTGCGAGCTTATCCCTCTTACACATGGGGATAAGCCGTATCGTGTCGCTAGGACGCGTGTATAACCCCCAATCCGGTCATAGATGATAACATTCAAATCAATTGTTTTCAATTGTAGACTGCTGGAAAATATTGTTAAACTGTTTAGCATGTACTTTTCCATTATTATGAAATGAGTTACATATTGTACTTGCTCCCTCCTGGACTGGAGACAACATTTTTAGGTGACATTGAGGATGCTGAGCTATTGTACAATAGATATTATGACCCGGTTTGTACCCTGTGGTGTTGCCAGAGTCCCTATTGGAGGACGCAGGACCTGAGCCGACGAGCCGAACGCTTAGATAGTTATTTCCAGTTTCCAGTTCATTATTTTTGAATTTTGTTAATTGAAATTCAGCATTTATTTCAGTTCTTTACTTCCAGTGTACCTTTCAAAGTTGAATAAAGTTTTAAATTTTCGTATATGAGTTGTGACAAATGTATAGATGTTGTTGTGAATACCTGCTAATAGAACAGCTTACTACTGCGTTCACAACGGTGCAGGCTGGGCATGATCCGGTTCGACCCAATTAGTTGGGATCGGGTCGTGACAATAATATTAACTCATGTTATGATTTTTGTGATTTTAATCAATTTAAAACTATTTAAAATATTGAATTGTGATTTTGATGGTTAACTAGGTTAAACCCTAGTTGTTGCTAAGCCTAGAGACTAACCATGACCAAGGGAGGCCTAGTCATGTGTAAGCACCTAAATTTCTAAATAATACTTTTATAAGATAAATAGCTTTTATATTTAAAATGAATTATATAATTATTAAGAATTTTTCTAGAATTTTAAATAGTTTTTTAAATCAAAATATATCATTTGTATTATTTGAAATGGTTTAATATCACTTTGTAATATTTAAATTTATTTTATATCAGTTTTCAAATAATCAATTGTTTTATACAGTTTGCAAATGGTATTTGTAAACTGTTAGGCTTAGGGTTCATGTGCAAACCCCAAAAATGGGGGACCCGACTGCAAAAACCACCGTCACCTCCCCCCCCC
>JANAVB010027998.1:7321249-7340594 GCA_029216955.1 Iris pallida | reverse complement strand
TCTAATACATTCAGAGTCTGTACAAGTCATATTGGACTTGATTCATGGCTCTGGGTCCTGTATCTGAACTTCGGTTCAATTCGAATACATGAAAAAAATAGTAAATAATTAATTAATTATTTTCCGAAAATGTTACTTGCTATTTTTGAATTTTATATATATTTAATTGCTTAAAAATCTAGGAAAAATTGATTTAATAATATGTTAATTTAGATAATTATTATAATTTTTCCAGCATTAATAAGTACTTTGGTATTTTATAAAAATAGAAAAACAGAACTCATTTTTAGTATATATGTTTGCTGATTTTTAATAATATATTTATGAGGGTTTATAAATTCCAGAAAAATTAGTATAAATTTCTATAATTCAAGGATCATTTTGTGCTTTATTTTATGTAAAATTGAGCCTTTTGTCTATCTCAAAAATTGTTGGAACATAGTGTAAGTTGATTTATTATTGAATAATTACGACTTTCAGTGTTTGTGTTTTGTTTTGAGTTATGACATATGGACCTCACCCCGCACTAGTGTAAGGCCCTAGAAAGTTAGTGGGTATTATGTCACCCACACTAGTCTCCTATGCTAAGTCATCATTTGGCTAGGTGTCCAGTCAGAAAGTCGTGTTGCACTACTAGTGTTTTAGTGTTAACTTTGGTAAAAAACTAAGTTTATGTATTTATTTCTACAGTGACTGTTACCAGGCATCTATTGCATTTTTATCGCTGCTTGCTTTGCTAAAGGCAAGTACTTCTACAAACTTATATACTGCTATAACCATAAACTGTGATTTCAACCATGTTAAATGCTGATCCTTGGGTAGCAAGTTAAAACTTCACATGTTGTATTACTTTCAGTCCTTACCATGCTTAGGACAGTTTTATATCTCTCACATGTTTAACATGGGTTAAGGGGAAACTGTTAGTAGTGTACGTGATCATGCCCCCTTCTCCGTATGTATTTACCGAGCACTGTTATATTCTATATATAACTTTGTCGTATGTTTGCTCCCGCGTTTGTGTATGGACATCACCGATGCCGTTAAGGGTACGTATGTACACTTTAGAAAATTGATATGTACCACTGTACATCCTGAGTATCTATTGACTGATCACTCACATACTACGATTTTAAACTATAAAAACAAATAATTATTGCCATATAAAATGTTCTAAAACTGGATAAACATGATATGTCATTTCTTTTCATCACATGATCAGTATTATTATGTTGTTAGATTCAGTACTTGCTCCCGTCCTGACAGGATAACGTTGTAGGTATACTTACTGAGGAGGAGTTGCTCTGTGATTCATATTATGGAGTTACTTCGAGGACCAGGCTTTGTCTTACGAGGATGTACCTGCGGGAAAACTCGTCTAGTTGTCTATTTATTTTGGACTTTTGAGAGTAGTCATGTATTAGACTATGTATTTTTGTGACTGGACATGTATCCAGCTTTACATTTCAGGACTTGTACTTGGACTTACTATTATATGAGATGACTTTTGTGTTTGGAGCATTATGACTCTTCTTTATATATAGAACTGTTAGCGACATTTTAGTCTTACCTTGTTGTCTTTAGAACAGCTTACTACGCTTTATCTCAAGCGTAGGCTGGACATGACTCGGTCCGGCCCAACAATTGGGTAGCGGATCGTGACATCATGTGATTAGGATGACTAATTACAACTTTTTAGCTAGGGGTATTTTGGTCATTTTGATAATTTTATGAAATTATAATTTTATTAATTAAATATTGTGCTAATCCTTTAGTTAAGCCTTAACCTAGAATCTTAGCCTAATCTAGATTAGCCTTGAGCTTAGAGTTGTGATTAGGGTAACCTAGTAATGACAAGATTATTAATTCTAGGAAAGATATTTTCTTAGGATATTTTGTGAAAAGAAAGCCTTATGAATAGTTGAACCAATAGGAAGGCTTAGAATTGGGTGGACAAGCCCTAGCCACTCATCTACATGTAAAACTAACCCTAATTCATCTAATGACCCCATCAAGTATCCCCCCTTCCTATAAAGAATCCTTAAGAAAACCCTTGCCTCTTTTACCTCTACATAGAACCTAAGTGTTCTTCCTCAAATTAGAGAGCTTCCCTCTTTGATTTAATCTCCAAATCCTTACATCCCTCCACCAAAACTTCCATCCAACCTTCTCATACTACCAAGGGAGGGTGCTAGCAAAGATTTGGAGCAAAGTACAAGGAGGAGTGTCCTTTTTGGAAGATCTTTGTGTCGGAGCCGTGTCCTTGGGAGTATCATTGGAATTCCACTCCCAATAGGTAAAACTAACCCTCTAAATTAATTTTCTAGGCATATTAGTTTTGAACCCATAGGATCGACTCCCATGCATGTACCCCATTTAGATCAAATTTGAGACCTTTTAGAGCTCTCTGAGGATTTTAGATATGTGTCTTGTGTCCAACTTGATAGATCTCAAATTAGGACACCCCATGTGTAGTATGTATGATAATAGTTTATAGATATTTAAATTCAGTTTTAGAATGGTTAGAGAGTGGATTTATCTTAGTTAGGATGGTTAGAATGAGTTTCATTTGGATACCTATGTTGTTATCCAAGTATTTGGCCTACATGTGTTTCTTTTGTCCAAAACAACTCAAATTCGTCATAATATTCATCCACGTTTTTATTAACCAAAGCAACTTAGAAATGTCATAACTTTTAGCTTAGAATTCCGATTAATCTTCCATTTTTTTTAAAAGAACCATATCGAAGTTAGATTTCCAAATATATATATATTTTAATAAGCCAAATTCTTTCTGTAACTTTCTGTAAAATTATTTGAGTGTCAGTTGTAAGAAAGACGAACGTATTTCGGTATTTTTGCGATTCCGGGAGCTTTCGGACACGAAAATGTGATCCGTTTGAAGTTTCAGAAAGCTAACACAAAGGGCTACAACATAATTTAATCCTAGAATTTAGTAGAGGACCAATTGGTACAGTATTGGTTTTAAGTAGAAGAGTAACTATACGATATATGCATTTTATGTACCTATGAGCCTATATAGTATGGATACTAAATAAATATAGAGTATGTAATGCATGATATATTAGATGAATGAAATGATATATATATGATATATATCCTCTTTACATTAATGTATATATATGGTTGAATGCAAGCATGTAGGAATGCAATTAATATAATGTATGTAAGCAATGCATGAATGAAAGAATGATATACAATGTATGCATGAAAGTATATAATGAATGCTAGATATGAATGCAAGGTATACATGTAATGATATATATGAATGCATAATGTATAAATAATGTAATACAATATATAATGATAGCATGTATGGTAATGTAGAATATATGATGCAAACATGTATATGTCCACTGTTTTTCTTTTCCTTACATTTTCCTTTCCTTCCCTTTCCATTTCAGTTTTTTCCCCCTTTTTCCCTCTTCTATTTTTACATGTTGTATACAATGTATATAATGTATTCAAATATATATGTATGCATCTATGTATGTATGTATGTATGTATATGTGCATGAATGAATGTAAGTATATATATATGATATGTATGTAGGCATGTATGCAATGTATGTATGTATACATGATATGTATGTATGCATGTATGCAATGTAAGTATGTATGTATGTATTTTATAAACTGAGTTAACCTATAACCTTTTACACACATGCATTCATACACCCTTTGACACCATGTATCCCATGTCACATATACCTACCTATCACTAAATCTGAGAACATTAACACATATCCTTTCACACGCATGCCAAACACACACATACTCACTTACTCTTTTACCTCTCTTTCTATATATATATGTATGTGCCTATATATATAGCTTTCCTATATATGTATATATATCTATGTATATGAATATGTGAATGTGAATAATATATATACATTATATGATTAAGTTTGTGTGCTTTGTTAGCTTATGGTTTAGTTTTGTGCTTGGTTTAGCAAGTGACTTAGGCTATGAGTTAGTAGCTATCTTGGATACTTGATTTGCATATACTTAGTTTGTTTAGACCTAGAATTGACTAACCTAGACAAGTTGACCATTGTTGACCCAACCCTAGCTAGTTTGACCACAGTTGACTAGAGTTGACCTAGTTTGACTTTAGAGTTGACCCAGAGTTGACCAAGTTTGACTTTGACCTAGATTGACCTAAAAATCATGTAGACGCATTGTATTCTTCAAATTATAACCTCCTGTATCATCATGACTTGTGTTGCTCTAAATAGGACTCAGATACCTTATTTTGGATAGTGTATTCTCACAGACATTCAGATCGCAGGCGAGTACATTCTCTGATCGTTTCATACTTGTCACGACTTATATTCTTGCTTTAGATTACTTTATTTGATGCTGACACTTGTTATCACGGATTGGTACTATATGGATCTCTTCTTGGGATGTTATCCTCCTTAGCGGGCGCATCGGATACTTCATGTCGTGTGTTTCATGTACATCATATATTTCTTGCTCTTGCGTTATTCATGTACACTCATGTTCTCTCATGTTCTTTCATGTACACTCATGTACTTTTATGTGCTCTCGTGTATGTTCATGTTTCCTCATGTGCTTCGTGTGTAACCAAAATATCATGTTCGTAACGTAACTTGACTGGATCCTTGTGTATTGATTGTGGGTAGAGATGAGTATAAATGGTCATGTGATTTACCTATCATGTTCACTCTGTTACTTTCGTGTGTTATCATGTACAACACAACCTTCTTGGCTGGTGTCCCTCATGTTCACTCATGTATATCATGTTCAACCCAAGCCAATTACATGCTATCTCGTACTCTAAATCACTAGTCACTTACAGCTCTTACTTATCATGTATATATTTTCAGTTATCAAATATCTCTCATGTTTTCATGTAGATCTTCTTACAGCGTTTCATGTATCTTACTCTATTGCTTGCCTTATATTTCCTACCATGATATGAACTGCATGAGATGTACTGTGCTCGCTCCTGTCTTGACTAGACCTGTTAAAAATATTACAGGTAACATAGAGATTCACAGCTAGCCTAGAGGACCAGTAGAGCTTGGAGTAGATTGCTAGTTTATCGTTTAGTTTTCTCTGTTGGAACTTGTATTGTAATAAGTGAAGATTTGAGTTGTATTATGTTTTGTTATTGTGTTATTTAGACACTTAGACTTATTTCCCCTTCTGTTTGTATCTTCCTTTGAGATTTTCATATCTATGATATCGTGCTATTTCTGCCTTAGTTGTGATTGAGGTTGTATTCTGTATTGTCACCTCCACTCGGAGTGTATATACTGTACAGGTACCTTATATTGTTAGATGTTGTGACCTAGGACAGCGTTCTACCGTCGACACTGCGGCGTAGGTTGGACGTACCCACTTCTCGTCCTCTTACTCTAGGGTGCGGGCCGTGACAGCATCATTCCACCGCGGCGTCTTCAGAAATCCCACAATGAAATCCATCAAGATGTTATTCCATTTCCACTCGGGAACGGCGAGGTTCTGCAGCTCTTCGCCTGGCCTTTGGTATTCTGCCTTCACTTGCTGACACGCCATGCACTGCGACACGAATGTAGCCACGTCTTTCTTCATGTCGTGCCACCAAAAGTTTGTGCACAAGTCCTTGTACATCTTGGTGCTGCCAGGATGTAACGAGTACTTCATATAGTGTGCCTCCGTAAGAATTTCTTTTCTGAGTTCGGCAGTTTCAGAAATACAGAGCCTTCCCTTTAGTCGCATCGTCCCGTCTTTATCTTCCGTAAAGTCAGTCGCCCTTCTTGTTGAAATCAGCTCGTGCATCTTCTTCAGGAATGAGTCATCCTTCTGTACGGTCTTTATCTTGCTAAGCATGCTCGATCCTAACTTCAACTGAGCTAGGTGCAGGTGTCGATACTCAATTTCGAGTTCGATACCCATTGCTTCAAGGTCTCGTCGTATCTCCTTATTTATGGCTAGTATTCCCATAAACATTATGCTAAGCGCGTCGGATACCACGTTTCTCTTTCCCGACGTATACTCGATCGTTAGCTCGTAATCTTTTATGAGTTCGAGCTAACGTCGCTGCCGTAGATTGAGTTCTCGTTGCATAAACAAGTATTTCAGGCTTTTATGATCTGTGTAGATTCTGCAAGCCACACCATATAGATAGTGCCGCCAGAGTTTCAACGCAAATAGGATCGTCGCCAATTCTAGGTCGTACGTCGGGTAGTTTTTTTCGTGCTGCTTCAACTGCCGTGAAGCGTAGGAGATGACTTTATCTCTCTGCATGAGTACTCACCCGAGGCCAGTTCATGATGCGTCGCTGAATATCTGAAAGCCTTCTGGACCGTCTGGAAGTGCAAGGATTGGAACTGAGACGAGCCGTTGCTTCAACTCTTGAAAGCTGGATTCACAGTCGTCACTCCATTCAAATACTACTCCCTTCTGGGTGAGACGAGTCAGAGGCGATGCTAGTTTTGAAAAGCTTCGCACGAATCTTCGGTAGTAGCCCGCTAAGTCCAGAAAACTCCGAATGTCGCTAGCCGAGGTAGGTCGTTTCCAATCTACCCCTGCTTCAATCTTTTTTGGGTCCACCGCAACACCTTCGACAGAGATTACATGTCCGAGGAATGTCACGCTACTCATCCAGAACTCGTATTTACTCTGCTTGGCATATAGTTTGTTTTCACACAGAGTCTGCAATACCATCTTCAAGTGTTCTGCATGCTATTCTCGATTCTTTGAGTAGATAAGGATATCGTCGATGAACACGACTACAAATTTATCGATTTGATGTCTGAAGAATCGGTTCGATCAGATCCATAAAACCGGCTGGGGCATTCGTCAAACCGAATGGCATGACTAGGAATTCGTAATGACCATATCGAGTGAGGAAGGCAGACTTCGATACGTCATCGGACTTGATCTTCAACTGGTGATAGCCTGAACGAAGATCGATTTTCGAAAATACTGACGCGCCTTGCAGTTGGTCAAACAATTCGTCGATTCGTGGTAAAGAATACTTGTTTCGCACGGTCGCCTTGTTGAGTTCCCGATAGTCGATGCATAGCCGCATCGATCCATCATTCTTCTTCACAAACAGTACGGAAGCTCCCCATGAAGATACGCTAGGGCAAATAAATCTGCGGTCTAGCAACTCTTGTAATTGCTCCTTCAGCTCCAATTGCTCCTTCAGCTCCTTCAGTTCTGCTAGAGCCATTCAGTAAGGCACCTTTGATATCGACCGTGTATTCGAAAAGGTGTCGATGCTGAATTCTATTTCTTGATCTGGCGGCATCCCGGGCATCTCGTCAAAAAAAACGTCGAGAAAATCTGCCACAACATCAGTCTGTATTGTGTTTGTATTATCCTTCCGTGTGTCTCGAACAGATGACAAGTATCCCGCACAGCCGGAACGCAGTATACGTCTCGCCGAGATTGCCGATACCATCATTGCCGTCTTCGAGACCGTACCGCACGAATATGAGAACTCTATCTCGCCAGGAAGACGAAACACCACTCTCTTCTCCGCGCACTCGATTATTGCATGACAAGTGCCCAACCAATCCATGCCCAGGATTATGGCGTACTCTTTGATGTCTAGTACGACGGCATCCAAGGATAGATTTCTTCTCCCGATACAAATGTGGCCATCCCTACAAATAAAGTTCGCAGGCATATCGACTCCCGATGGAGTGCTAACGCTAATATTCATATCTATTGATTGCATGGTTATTTTATTTTCTTTCGTATAATCAGTAGATATAAAGCTATGTGTCACACCTGAATCGAATAGTACTCGAGAAGGTATATTTTTGTAGAGTAATATACCTGTTACAACAGTATCGGACTCGAACACCTCGTCCCAAGTTAAGGCATAAACTCAGCCTAGAGCTCCGTGGCGCTGATTCTGCGGGTTGACGGGTACCGCATTTGCGTCTTGCAATATCGGCGCTTTATGCTGATTCGGAATGTTCCTTGGTGGGTTGGGTTGATTTGGAACATTTTCGGACAGAATATAACTATATGGCCTATCTCGCCACACTTGTAGCAAGATCTCGTGACGCAATCGGTGCTTCGGTGCCCACGCCTATTGCACCTGGTGCAGTGTTGTCCGCCATGGCCTCGGTCATCAAATCTGTTCGGACATTTTGATACTCCAGATCCTCCGGCGTCGTTAGGACGCTTGTTGAAGTGGTTACAGACAACAGGCACGGCTCTATGCGACATACGATCAAAGACACGCTCACTATCGATAGCGGCATCGTAGGATTCACGGTATGTTCGGCACCTTTGATTCATGACGTCCCTTCACAGTTCGTCATTTAGGCCTTGTTGGAAGCGTTCACACCATGCTTCTTTGTTGGACAGGAAGACGCCGGCAAACTTTGCCAGTTTTGAGAAGCTCGAGTCATAATCGTCGACAGACATATTTCCCTGTCGCAACATCATGAACTCGTCTTTTTTTTACGACGGACGGCACGAGGAACGCACTGTTCAAGAAAGGCTTCCTTGAACATTTTTCAGAAAATCGTGGTGTCGGTATCGACTTCGTAGATTTCCTGCTTCTTAGCTGTCCACCAGTCGTAAGCCCTCAGTTGCAGCTGTAACGCCGCACAAGTTACCTTCTGGGACCCTTCAATGCTAAGCAGATTAAACAGGTCCTCAATCTCCGCGAGCCACCCCACGATCACATCAGGCTCTGCTCGGCCATTGAATTTTGGTGGATTTATCTTGCGGAACTCCTTTGCCTTGAACAAGGAAGAAGAATTTATCATTTGCGGTTGAGCTTCTTCTTCCTCGTCTTCATCTTGATCACCTTGCTTCTCCTCGGGTACCACGACCGTTGCCTTGGTATTTCCCGCCATCTTGCTCACTATCTGAGTCAGGGTGTCCATCTGCTTCTGCTACGCATCAAATTGGGCTTTAAATTGCATCTGAAGCTGTTGCTGCTGCAGTTCCATCAACTGTAGCATTTTCTCCATCGTCGTCTCGCTAGGGCCACTCTTTGTGCTCGACGTACTATCCACAATTTGGGTTGTTGTGCCGGGATTGTTCTTTTTCTTAGTCATTCCTACAAAACAGAGTAAACCCGTTAGTATTTTTCAAAAATATCTACGGGCTTACCTGTATGAAACTTTTATTTCACGCATCATGTCGACAAGCATTCAATCGAGCCATCGCAACGGACATTCCAACAATGAAACATCTCTCAAAAATCTGAAGAAACATAACTGTGCTCTGATACCAATTTATCATACCCCGAGTCGACAAACCGTTCGTTCCTGGTGTTATTTTGCCGAATCGATCGTCCTTGCTAAGGCGTGATGTCGTACGAGTCTGGAATTGCACTCGTACAAGACAAGAACGTTATGTTGAGTTTCATATTAATATGCCAAGTTGAAACTTCATAATTCACATCAGAATATAAGATACAGTATAGACAGATAGAAATTTGCTTTTTATTCATAGCTTACAACGAAGTACAAGTCGTAATTACATTGGATGCCGTTGTGGCTACATTGATTAAAAACAGAAAGAAATACACTCGACAAGCTGCCTGAACTAACACTTGTCGTTCCATACATTTGCCCCTTTATACATAAGCCGTCGATTGAATTGGCTTCAAAATACTTCAGCATAGGAAGAGCTTCAAAATGCCTCTCCGAACTTCAGGTTCAGTTTAGAGCGCCCGCCGCACCTGGGGAAATTGGGGGAGGGGATTAGCACACTTGCTAAGTGGACGAGACGAACCCACTCATCTAAACCGACTCTGATTGTTAAGGTAGACATGCTTTAGAGTTGTCTTTCTATTTAGAACTAAACGAATTCAGTTCATATCGATAGCCATCTTTGAGTAATAAAGCATACAGTGAAACATAGCGATTTATCTCATTTCTTACCACGGTCGTGCTCGTCCCTGCATAAAAATAGATATAATATTTACTACCTGCATAATACAATAGGTGAGCATGCTACTATCTTATATGCGCGGTCATTGGTGTTACACACCATGTAGGACTATCTCAACGGCATTTTGGCCCGTTCGGTCTAGGTTGCAAGCCTAACTGACGGTCCCGTAATACATCAGTGCTGAAGCACGATTATTCATTCTCCCTAGGTCGATTCGATTCCGATGCCCCGGATACCGATTCGAAGAAAATTAACTTGTGCACAAGCTGTCCATGACCATGCCAATGCGTGAACAGTTTAATATATGCAACAGTTTTGTATAGCGCGGAAAGTATTGAACGGCATTATCATTTCTTCCAACTCATACAACGATTCATTTTCCCCAAGTCGTACTCCCGATTTAGCGTCCCGTAGGCACCAAATTGTTCGAGGCATCATAACCCACGATCGACGTTTCATATTATTTTGCAGCACGTAAAATAGTCTATCTTTTTACTAGAACCTTAAACTTTCTGGTTTATGTGAAAAGACTTGTATTTTTTTCAGAGTAGATTACTCTAAATCAATACGTTTTTCCTGAGTTCTTGACCATAGTGGATTGGCATGCAATTAACTTGGCATCGTCGATTTGAATGAATTCGAGGCAAAAGAATTTGTTTGCGGGACAGAGTGGAAAAGAAGGGGCCGAATCACCCACCAAGTTCTTCGAGCGTGCCGACTGTCGAAGCGCTTCGCAACGTTCAAGCTTTAGTTATGCGAGCTCCTGCAATGGCACCAATACTTAGTTAGGATTCCTTCTTTATTCCCTTGCTTCAAAATTCGTAAATTGCATCCAGGAAAACGACGCGAAAGCACTTCATCAAAACCCAGCGACAAAAGCTCCAAGAAAACCATACAGCGGTCCGGTCCCGTCGAAGGGACTCTTATATAGAGCTCACTCGCCGAGACGCAGCCCGCTACATCTAGGACTTATTCCAACAGAAGTCGTTCCATTAGTTGGATCGATTCTCGTAACATTCGTCCAAATCGATTTGATCGATGCCGTAAGGTGTTATCGTTTACCAAGCTTAGCGATCGAGTCAGATGGCCATCTAAGTTCCCGGCTTATCTGACTCGGTGCAAGCATATTATGAAGTCCATCGCCTATCAAAAGCGGGGCGCTACACGTGTCAAGGTCATGGTGTCACCCTCATTTTTCGTATTTTGTATTATGCTCGTATTTGATTTTGGCTCGTATTTTTATTTTCCTGGACATGTGGTCTTTTGATTCTTGTAAGCAGGTTTTAACCATGGCTTGGTTTTATTTTGTGGAGAATGTTTGGTTTGGTTTGGTTTGGTTCAACATGCATGGAACACCATAAGCCTACACTCCACCCCCCATTCCACCACAACACCCTCATTATAACCCACCTACTTCTCTCTCCTCCATAATTTCTTCATTAATTTCTTCTTCTTCTTCCTCCACCCACACCTATAGGCAAGTGCATCTTGCCATTAAATAAGCACCATCTTTTATTTGTTCATTAGCTAGATTAGGACATGGAGAACAACATTAGAACTTGGAATTTTGTGATTTGGAGTCTCCATTGTTCTAGATCTAAATTTTAGTTATTTTCGGAATTCCTTGGTTTTGATCTATTAAACTTTGATTTTAGCTTGTTTTGATTCTTCCATGTGGAAGAGAATTCAATTTTACTCAAGTTAGAACTTTGAAAATCTAAATTTGGTTTTGATTTGGCTAAGTTGTGAAGATTTGAACTTGGTGTTCTTGGTGTTCTTGAGAGTTCAGCCATGGTGGAGCTCTCGGCCAATGCTTTTTAGCACCTGGCCGATTGCGCACTATTCCCTGGCCTGCGCTCTTTAGTGCAAGGCCATTTGCGCACCCTGACCTGTGCTCTTTAGCGCATGGCCATTTGCGCAAGATCCTTGGCCAGTGCTTTGCGCTGCGCTGGATTGCGCTGGCGCAGGCCAGCCATGCGCAAGCCAGCCATGCGCAAAGTAACCCCTGCGCAATCAACCATTGCACAATCCATCTCTGTGCAACCAACTCCTGCGCAGTTTACTCCTGCGCAGTCTACCTTCTGCGCGATCCATCTGTGCGCCATCTGCCCCTGCGCACTTGGCACCCTGCGCAGTTGGTACCCTGCGCAGTTGGTACCCTGCGCAGCTCACCCTGCGCACTTGGCACCCTGCGCAGTATATACCATGCACAACCTACTTGTCTATGATGAATTTGTTATTTCTTGATCTTGGCTCTTCTATTGTCCTATTTTATATTAGTATTTTATTAGGTATTTTACGCCCATTTTATATCCTTACGCCTTTTGTCATGAACTTGATTTTACTTATCATGTTTGGAATAACTATTGTACATAGCATGGTATGACAAGGAACTAGCATAACATGACAGTGACCCGTAGTGGTGCACTCCTGATACGACCAACCTGACTTGATAGTGGCCCGTCGTGGCGCACCCCGGACAAGTACCCTGACATGATTTACCTTGATAACTTGATAGTGGCCCGTGGCGGCGCACTCTTGACTTGACTTGATAACTTGACTTGACTTACCTTGACACCGTGGGTGTTTCTGCTTGCTTGTCTGCACAATCCACTTGTCTTGTCTTGCATCATGTCTAGGATGTGACTTCCTGGGTACCACGGCCAGGGACTCGCGCTAAATTGGATTAGGCTAATGATTAGATCAAACTAGAACATGGAGAATTCCCAGTCACAGGCAGTCTCGTTATCTGGGCGCTTTAATGGACTTGTAGCTTGCCGACGAGTAGAGCACATTTCCAGCACACTGTCATGTGTTGCACCCTTTAAGTCACCTAAGGGTACATTTGTCTCCCGGGCGATGTACCCACCTATAACTCTCAACCCGCGGAAGGATAACTGGATGGTCTGCAGGGCTTGGGACTGGAATTCTCACTTGCATCTTGTTAGTAATTAGGTTTGTGATAACCCTAGTTAGTTAAATTAGTAAGCCGTAGTACTTGCTTGGCCGATTGTGAATGAATGGTGACCAGCCTTGTCTAAGTCTTGTCTAGCTCCAGTACCTGCTATCTCCTGAGCATGTTGGTTTTACTTATCTCTAACGATAAATGGGTAGAGACAGTGAGCTATTCAGGCGAAGGGGTACAATCCCGGTCCTTGTTTGGTTTAAGGATTGTAACCTGGCTCCCGGAATGGTTCCACGTCCCTAGTCGTTTATCGCCTTGTGTACTTTTATTACTTGTACTTTCTTTTATTCTTTATGTTCTGATATGCTGGCTTTTGTTCTTATTTGTGGCCTCCTTTGTGGCACTTGCTCTTTCTGGGGTTTGACCCAGCTGGTTTTGTGTGGCCAGATTTCGGAGCAGCTCCCGAGGATCTACCAAGCTTCCAGCCCAATGGTGACAACTAGACGGAACCCGGGCCAAGAGTGGGTTTTCCTTTTTGTTTCACCCACTTATATGTAAATTTATTCTTTTGAGGCGTTTAGCCGACGAGCACCTGTTAGCTCGATGCATTTACTTATTGTCTGCCTACGGGCTGTAAACATGATTAACAAATCCTAGGGTTGATCATGTATGACTGAACTCTTGCTAGTCCTATCATTTTGTACGACTAGCTTCATGATCATCCAATATGTAATATTTGGGACGCCTTATATATATATATTTGATGCTCTAACATCTTGTAACTCTGTTAATTGCTTGAGATTGAGACAATAGGCTTGACCTTAAGAGACTGCTGGCTTGTAGTAAACCCTCATATCTAGACAGCCGTGACCGTATAGTTGAGATGTATTCTATTTCAATATACGTAGCTGGCTGTGTCTGCCCCCGCTCTCCAGTATTCTGGTTCTGGGGCGTGACACGGTTTAAGTGGTGGCCCATGCAGGTCTTGTCAATCAAGAAATGTGAGGGTTTACCGAATAGATGTCTCAATCAATATTCGCCCTTGATCTCTGCTCGTATCTTCAAATCCCTGAGATTCTTGACCTGATCACATGCTTGTATCATTGATCTATCCTGGTCCTTTCCTTATTGTTCCCTATGTCGTCTTCTTCAGCGGCATTACTCCCGGACCTGCCAACCAGCCAGAGGAAGCTCGACAAGCACCCCAGCGCCAGGAAGATCAAGCTCAGCACTCTGGAGTAGCCTCCAGAGTTATGCTTTCCGGAGGCTCAGTACCTCTAGTTCAGGCAGCTCCGCCCGTTCAACCAGCTAGACAGGATGAGGGACCTTTGGTAGGGCTTATCAGAGAACTGCTTGCATCCCAAGATCGTCGAGGTGACGCCCTGCACCAGGAAGTTCATGATGCACTAAACCAAGGAGGTCCCCAAGGGAATCAGGCGGCCAACAGTTTCAAGCGCTTGAACCCTCCCTTCTTTGACGGCAGTGAAGATGCGATTGCCGCAGACGCTTGGCTTCAGGATATCGAGGTGGTTCTAGAAGCAGCTAGGACACCTGAGAATGAGAAGGTGGCGGTGGTACGCCTACAGTTGTTAGACTTGGCTCGCGATTGGTGGGCAGCTCAGGCCATGGGATTAGCAGCACCAGTCACTTGGACGACGTTCAGAGAGAGGTTCCAGACAAAGTACTTCGATGCGGTGGCACGGTACGACCTGCAGACCCGGTTCACCAACTTGAAGCAAGGAGGTAGGACGGTCAATGGCTATGCGACCGAGTTTTCCAGGCTGAGTAGGTTCGCCCCCACCTTGGTGGCAACCGAGTTCGATAGGGCTCAGCGGTTCCAGCAAGGGCTGTATTTAGAGATATTATTGGCGGTGGAGCAGTTCGAGCACCAGACGTTCGATGCAGTGTTGAAGGCAGCAAGGAGGCATGAGTATACCTCCCGGAGAATTGTGGACAGGACCGGAGGCAGGAAGCGGTCCCACAACCAGATGCACCAATCTTCAGCTCCAGCCCCGGCAGCTAGGGGTATAACCATTGGAACTCCGAGGCGGGCGGCCTCAGTGACGTCGGTTCAGCATTCAACCCCGACGTATCCGCAGCAGCAGAAGCAGAAGCAGTCTTCCGCGGTAGGATGTTCTCATTGCGGGAAGCCGGGCCATGTAGTGGCAGAGTGTCGCAGGGCACAGGGATTGTGCCTGGCTTGTGGAGGAGCAGACCACCAGATAGGGACCTGCCCGAATAGGGGAGGTCCATCATCATCCAACCTTTCTAGTTCTTCGGTGAGAGGACCAGCCCCAGCTCCAGTTCAGCAGCAGCAGCAGTACCCGAGGCCATTGGCGCCCCAGGCCCAGGCCTTTCAGCAGCAGAACCAGCAGCAGTTCACCCAGGCTCCAGCACAGAACCGACAGAGGGGTTTCCAGTAGAGGGGACCCGCAGCTAGAGGTCAGGCTATGATGATGACCATGGAAGAAGAAGTTGCACCAGGTGAGGTAGTGGCAGGTACTATTCTCGTCAACACCTTTCCAGCATCTGTATTATTTGATTCTGGTGCATCGCATTCATTCATGTCTGCACGATTCGCGACACGGATAGGATTGGAGCCCGAGTCATTATCAGTGAGGCTCAATATACTTACTGGTAATGGTCTTGTGGGAGTAGATCGAGTATTTTCCTCGTGTCGGATCGTAGTTAGCGGTAGAGAGTTCCCCGCTAGGCTCATAGAATTCCCTATGGCAGACTATGATGTAGTCCTAGGCATGGATTGGTTGAGGAACTATTATGCTAGGATAGACTGCCATGCTGGCAGAGTTGTCTTTAGTATTCCCGGAGAGTCAGAGTTTTCATTTTCTAGAGGCGCAGTAGAGCCATCTCCTCCAGTATTGCGGATGGCAGTAGCAGCAGTGCAGTTGCCCCGGATAGTTGAAGAGTTTCCAGATGTCTTCCCAGAGGAACTTCCAGGGATGCCACCAGAGTGGGAGATTGAGTTCACCATCGACTTGATTCCCGGGACAGCACCAGTATCAGAGCGAGTCTACAGAATGGCGCCTTCAGAGTTGGAGATTTTGTACAAGATGATTGAAGAACTTAGAACCAAGGGATTCATTCGTGCTAGTGGATCGCCTTGGGGAGCCCCGATGCTTCTTGTGAAAAAGAAGGATGGTACGTCCAGGCTATGTGTTGATTATCGTACCTTGAACTCAGTGACAATCAAGAACAGATACCCTCTCCCGAGGATAGATGATTTGTTTGATCAACTCAAGGGGGCTTCAGTTTTCTCGAAGATAGACTTGCGGTCAGGATACCACCAGATTAGAGTCAGAGAGCAGGACATCCCGAAGACGGCGTTCAGATCTAGGTACGGGCATTGGGAGTTTCTAGTTATGCCCTTTGGAGCGACCAATGCGCCGGCAGTGTTCATGGACCTCATGAACCGTATTTTTATGCCTTACTTGGATCAGTTTGTGATAGTGTTTCTTGATGACATCCTGGTCTACAGCAAGAGTGGAGCAGAGCATGAGCAGCATCTCAGAATTGTCCTCCAGATTCTCAGAGAGCACCAGTTGTACGCCAAGTTCAGTAAATGCGAGTTCTGGCTCGATCGCATTTCTTACTTGGGTCACATCATTACCAGAGGAGGAGTGGAAGTGGATTCCCAGAAGATTGTGGCTATCGAGGCATGGCCAGTACCCAGCTCAGTGGCAGAAGTTCGCAGCTTTCTTGGATTGGCCGGCTACTACCGGCGGTTCGTCTCTGATTTTGCAAGGATTTCAGCGCCGATGACCCAGTTGACCCGCAAGGATGTGCCGTTCGTTTGGACAGCAGAATGTCAGGAATCATTTGAGAAGTTGAAGCGAGGTTTGATAACGGCTCCCATTCTCACCCTTCCAGATGGGACCGAAGGATTCACAGTTTATTGCGACGCTTCAGGCAGAGGATTGGGATGTGTTTTGATGCAGCATGGGAAGGTAATTGCTTATGCGTCACGTCAACTCCGTGATCATGAGAAGAATTACCCGACCCACGACTTGGAGCTAGCAGCAGTAGTGTTTGCACTTAAGTTGTGGAGGCACTACTTGTACGGAGACAGAGTAGAGTTATTCACTGATCATAAGAGCCTGAAGTATGTTTTCACCCAGAAGGATCTTAATATGCGGCAGAGAAGATGGCTCGAGCTACTTGTGGACTACGATGTGGATTTGCAGTATCATCCAGGGAAGGCCAATGTTGTAGCAGATGCTTTGAGCCGGAGAGCTGGAGTTTATTTCTTGACAGCACAACCAGAGCTATTGGCAGATCTTCAGAAGATGGGAATCGAAGTGGTTCTTCCTTCCAATGTGGCCTTGATGGCCAGCCTACAAATTCAGTCCACCATAGTTGAGAGGATCCGGACAGCACAGTTAATAGATTCCAAGATTCAGCGGCTCAGAGCAGAGTGCGAGGCAGGAAGAAGGCCAGAGTTATGTATTCATGAGGATGGTACACTTCGACACGGCATGCGTCTTTGTGTACCCAGTGGAGATATCAGACAGGAAGTCATGGCGGAGGCTCACAGTTCGCAGTACTCCATTCACCCAGGCAGCACGAAAATGTACAGAGATATTCGTCAACACTTTTGGTGGAATGGTATGAAGAGGGAGATAGCCCGGTATGTCTCTCGATGTTTGGTTTGCCAACAAGTCAAGGCTGAACATCAGAGGCCAGCTGGACTTCTTCAACCTTTACCGATCCCAGAATGGAAATGGGAACACATTACCATGGATTTCGTGACTGGGTTACCCAGATCTCCGGCAGGCAGAGATGCTATTTGGGTCATTGTGGACAGGCTTACCAAGGTGGCACACTTTCTTCCGTTTAGAGTTGGACAGTCAACGGCACAGCTAGCAGAGATGTATCTCAGGCAGATTGTCAGACTTCACGGAGTGCCAGTCAGCATAGTATCAGACAGGGATACGAGATTCACATCGCACTTCTGGCGCAGTCTTCATCAAAGTTTGGGGACTCGTCTCAAGTTCAGCTCAGCGTATCATCCGCAGACAGATGGACAGTCAGAGCGCACTATACAAACTCTCGAAGATATGTTGCGGTCATGTACCCTTGACTTCGGTGGTTCGTGGGAGGATCACCTGCACCTGGTGGAATTTTCGTACAACAATAGTTTCCAGGCCAGTATCCAGATGGCACCCTTCGCGGCTCTGTATGGTAGGAAGTGCAGATCTCCGTTAGCATGGGACGATGTCGGAGAGAGGCAGATGCTTGGTCCAGAACTGATTTCTCAGACGGTCGAAGTGGTCAGGAAGGTCAGAGATCACCTCCGAGTTGCTCAGGATCGCCAGCGCCATTGGGCCGATGCTCATCGGCGTCCCTTAGAATTTGCTGTCGGCGACCATGTATTCCTTAGGATCTCGCCTACCCGTGGCGTCATTCGTTTTGGCGTACGGGGAAAGCTTAGTCCTAGGTATATAGGGTCGTTCGATATTCTAGAGCGAGTAGGCGATGTGTCCTATCGTCTCGCTCTTCCGCCGTCGTTAAGTGAGGTACATGATGTATTCCATGTGTCCCAATTAAGACGGTACATCCCGGACCCGAGCCATATCCTAGATCATTCGGAATTGGTTGTTGGTACCAACCTTTCGTATGAGGAGAGGCCCGTGTCTATATTGGACCGGAGAGAAAAGACGCTCAAGAACAAGACTATTAACTTAGTCCGTGTTGCTTGGGGTCATCACTCTCTAGGTGAGTCAACGTGGGAGCGTGAGGACGACATCCGATCGCGATATCCCTACCTGTTTGACTCGTGAGGTATAATGTCTTTCTTATGCCTTACGCTTTCCCTTCCTTGCTTGCATTGTATGATTGTATGATTGAACTGCTTAGTGTAGCTTGTCTGTGCTTAGTATGGCTTGTCGTGGCAATCTCTAGCTCCTTGATTAAATTCCGAGGACGGAATTCTTTGAAGGAGGGTAGAGTTGTCACCCTCATTTTTCGTATTTCGTATTATGCTCGTATTTGATTTTGGCACGTATTTTTATTTTCCTGGACATGTGGTCTTTTGATTCTTGTAAGCAGGTTTTAACCATGGCTTGGTTTTATTTTGTGGAGAATGTTTGGTTTGGTTTGGTTTGGTTCAACATGCATGGAACACCATAAGCCTACACTCCACCCCCCATTCCACCACAACACCCTCATTATAACCCACCTACTTCTCTCTCCTCCATAATTTCTTCATTAATTTCTTCTTCTTCTTCTTCCTCCACCCACACCTATAGGCAAGTGCATCTTGCCATTAAATAAGCACCATCTTTTATTTGTTCATTAGCTAGATTAGGACATGGAGAACAACATTAGAACTTGGAATTTTGTGATTTGGAGTCTCCATTGTTCTAGATCTAAATTTTAGTTATTTTCGGAATTCCTTGGTTTTGATCTATTAAACTTTGATTTTAGCTTGTTTTGATTCTTCCATGTGGAAGAGAATTCAATTTTACTCAAGTTAGAACTTTGAAAATCTAAATTTGGTTTTGATTTGGCTAAGTTGTG